>CABFWB010001296.1:0-17714 GCA_902151455.1 Timema bartmani
TTTTCTTAGTAATCATGTACAGAGAAATCGCCTTAGAAACCGGCCGCGCTCATATCTCATGGTGATCCATCCCCTTAAGGGTAGTCTCCTTAAGGGTGAAAAGAGAAGAAATCAATTTGATCAAAATAAGCTTTCACGTTTTTGATTAAATTTCATTTCTAAGCTTTGATCAATATTTCAAACAAAATGGCTACTCTCAATTTTTCGTCAAAATGACTTTAAGGGTTTCGTACTGATGCATAAACTCTAATTTTTAATTATATCTTCATAATTCTTTAAGATGTGAAATCACTTATATGGGCAAATGTAAGTCTATTCATAATAAAAATATTTTACTTGAAATATATTTTTACAAAACCAATATATATATATAAACTTTTTAACACTTAAGATAAAGTAAGACCGGCAAAACAATCTAACCCAACATGTTGAAAGATGTCAAAGTTTCATGATCCCCAAACCCTAAAAAGTGGTTTTTGTAAAGTGGTCTGTGTGTCTGTCTAACCCTAAAATTAAGAGTAGTTTTACTCGAGGGGGAAAAAATATATTTTTTTTCTTCAAAATCAGCTCTAATGATTTTGATTAAATTTCATTTTTAGGCATTGCTTTATATTACAAACAAAATGGCTAACCTCAATTTTTCGTCAAAGTGACTTTAAGGGGTTCATAAAGATGGGTAAATTCTAAATTTTTATCATATCTTCGTAGCTCTTTGAGATATGAAATTACTTATCATCGCAAATATGTAGGTCTATTTGTATTAAAATCTTTTATTTGAAATATATTTTTATAAAACCAATAGTTTTTGAGGTATTGGCAAATATATTAATACAATTTTGTGAGCTTCAGTTGTACAGAGATACTACTTAAGTTTTATCGCATTAATTATCTGGTGCCATAGAGTAGATAAATAGTTAAGTCTCTCAAAAAGTTGATGTTCTTTTTCCTTTAACCTCTTAAGGGAAATGTTTGTACAGCAATGATCAATCTCTATCATTTTAGACTCAATAGTCAAGTTCACTCTTGAGGGGGTTCTTTATGGAAATCTTTAATTTTTTTTTATTTCATCTTTGCCTAATACTATTGTCAGAGTGTTGGTGTTAAGACTGTTTTGCTAATGTGGTAGTTTTAACTTGTAGAAAGCCCTGATGCTGGTCTCTGCCATGAATCCAGATTCAAGCCAAGACACCCAGCTGATGAGCTCAACTTCGGAGGCTATTGATGAAATGAAAGACACTTATCCATACCTGTACTCGTACCCTACCTATTGTAAACCCTGCCCCTCCAGGCCCTTCTCATGAAGTTAAGCTCCTCCCTCTCTTTGTGAGGGCTGTCTTGTGAAGTCCCTCCCCTTTTTGGGTCCTTAGCCTGTAAAACTACTCTCTTTTAGTGTTTTTGATGGTATTTTAGAACCGCCCCCAAACCTCCTCCATTCCCGCCCTTTCAGAGGGTTTGAGGATACACAATAGAGTTGTTGGAGATTGCTTGGGTCAAATCCCCGTGTGTGATGTGCACTCTAATTCCGCCCTGTTCTTCTTTATATTGGAAGTTAGTAAAGTTTACAAATTAGGTGTCATAAATGACTTTGAATTTCTCGTTATGTGGTTTGGAAAGACAATAGGTTTCTTATCCCATTTACTATCGGAAGGTATTCAACATGGTCTTTACAAAGTTGTAGTTAGGGACCGTGTTTTGAATTCCTTGGTGTCTAGAAAAGAACAACAAAGATTGGGTGTGGAATATATATGCCGTTTCCAGCTTCCCCAAGAACCATTTGGAGTTTCATTTTGTCGGTCTCGGAAGTGGCTTCTATTTTGAATCTTCATTTAGCAGAGCAGAAAGTAGGGGAAATAACCCTACCAAATATCTCACCCCTTACCGTCAGGCATTTTGTATTTTCAAACCAACCCTCTACATTCAATGAGTTGTATGCACTCACTTCAAAGATTGAAGGATTCTGGTTGGTTTAAAAGGAATACTTCGAGACTTATACTGTGGGCATACTGAATCAGAAATCCCCTGTTGTTCTCTCTAGTGTCCCGGTAGTGAGAGGTGGACAAAATGTGTTTCACCTTGCACGTTTCATGGGAAAAAGCCTAATACTAGAGTTTCAAGAAAAAGGGATTTGTTGACTGTAAGATGATTTAGGTCCCGCATCCATGTATTTTATTTTCTATTGGTTCCAATCCTGGATATGTCTTGGTAGATACTGGTTCCAGTAGTTATTTTATTAATTTAAACTATTTCTCTGAGCTACTTTATAAGAAAAATACTAAAATTAAATTTGAAAAGATTGAAACTAGAAAGATTGGTATTGGTAATGGCAGTAACATTATAGTCCAGGGACAAGCTACCCTATTCTTTAAAGAGGCCTGTACACTATCAGTTAAACTGACCAATTTTCCAGTGTGACGTCATAACAGAAGGAAAAACTGTGCGAACTGCACAGTTCGTACAGATAATAATGCAAGCCTCAGAACTAAGCAAAAGGATGCTCTTTTCCACAGAGGAATGTGCAGTTCACTCTAGGAATCCCACAGTTCTCTCAGTTACCTGCCAACACCACGATGGCAACATCTAAAGTATATCAACCTTCCAAAAGAGAGGCGACCCTAGCTTCTATTGATGCTTACTGATCTTTGCGATGTTTCAAATCGGCATTACAGCAACAGAGTTAGAAAAGCAGCGACTTATGACAACCTTGTTGAGAAACCGAGAATGCTGGAGTCGGATGCTTCTCGAGAAAGAGTTGCCACTTGGTATGGTGAGTATTCAGAGTCTTCAAGCAATAGTGGACAAAGCTACTTGCAAAACACAATACAAAACCCAACTAATGATAAAAAGTTCTAGGAAACTTTTTCCTATGATGAAAATAATGATACAAGTATCAATGATTGTAGCATTCATAAATCTTGAAAATACTTTGCCATAATCAAACATTCCTACTGGTGTTGTAACTTGAAATATGTCCTTTTATTAATGAAACAAGTTTTAATGTAATAAATTTATTTCACTTACTTGAATATAGTCATTCAACATCTTTATTATCGCTGCGGAAGTTTCCATTATGATTTTTCCTAATGCTTGGGGAGATATTCTCATAGAGAATTTCATATCGTCAAGGCTTCTGCCTGTCGCTAAGAATCTCAGTGTGGCAATAAGTCCCCACTTTGGTGAGATAACCTGCCTCAAGTGTGTATTCTTTTTTTGAATGTATGGCGACACACTTAGTCAACTATTTATTGAATGTGTGTTCATCCATCTTCAAATAGTTTATATAATCTTCTACATCAGTGTCTAGAAATCATTTCAACATATGAGCATCACATGACATATCCATTTTCAAAAACAAATTCTTGCTCCATTTTTTACATTTTGTTTTCTTATTTTGTAATAACATTATGGCTGATCATGGGGCTAGTAAATAACAAGTGACAGCCTTGTTTTTATCCACCGTACTAGTTTCTGGCCCAACAACACACATAGAACTGACAAACCTGATGGGAAAGCTGTGCTATGCCAAAGAACATTCAGTTCAGTTTTCTGTTCAGTTATTTTACAATGTTAAACTGCACAATTTAACTGATAGTGTATTGGCACAAAATTGAAGGAATGTCTTGGAAAAGGAAGATGTTTGTTGTTCAAGGCCTTCTTTATGTTGTCATACTAGGAAATGATTTTATGTAGGTAACAGGTGTCCTTTTGGATCTGGTTGCGAGAGAAGTTTGTTTAAGCTTCCTCCTAAGAATACTGTGGCCTTTTTTAGAAATTCCCTGATCTCTGATTTGGGACAGAAGGATTTCATTAAACCCTTCATGTCCTCCTATGCTAGTCCCACATTTATTGTTCTCCGTTAAAGACATGGACATAGACTTATTGTGAATTATAGGAAAATCAATAATAAAATTCAATTTGACCCATGCCGAGTGTAGGGTCGCCATTCCCATACTTGGGAGATGCTAAGATCAAATGTCTAATCAACTTGAATACCAATTGTTTGCAATGTGTGCACAGAGAGTGGTCTAAGATATAAACTGCATTTGTTACTCTCTGGAAGGATTATAAGTTTAACTTTGTTGTGTTAGGGGTCAGCATTGGAGGTCAAGCACTAAGCTGGGTGTTTGAACATTTTGCGCTAAGCAGGTTGTTCAAATGTAAGCCATGACCCTAACAATCTGAAGTACAAATTTTTCTTCAATTATTCAGACAATATTTGTGTGTGCAAATTCTTTGGAAGAGCACTAACTGCATTTGGAGACTGTTTTTAGTTGGTTGTGAAGTGTGGGGCAGAAAATTAATCCTGAAAAGGTTTCTTGGGCGAAATATTCCTTTAAGTAAATAGGGTATGTTATCTCTGCTGGGAATATGCTTATTGACCTCCGAGAGCTTGAAACCCATCATCAATTATCCTCACACAATGAATGAGAAAGGTGTAATGTGCTCTTTTGACATGTGTGTCTACTACACTAGATTTATCTCCAAGTTTTCTGAGTTAGCGGCTCCTCTCAATTGATTAAAAAAAAAAGATGTTAATATTTTGGGTGGATCAGAACAGGCCCATGCTTTTTATGCTTTAAAGAACAAACTTATCTTCCTCGAGGTGTTGCACATGCCCAATTTCTCTCTTCTCTTCTTTCTGTGTGTATATGCTTTGTCTATCGCTCTGGGTGCTGTATTGTTTTAACAGACCTCGAGTGGCATTCAGCCTGTAGCTTTTGCCAGTAGAATGCTCACCGACGCCAAAAGGAGGTATATTGCCTATTGTCTTGCGTGTGTATTCGGAGTAGAAAAGTTTGATGATTATCTTTAGCAATGCAAATTTGAACGACACACAGATATCATGGAACCTCCCAAAGCAATTAGGGAAAATTGGTAGGTGGGTGTAGCTTCTTTCTAAATTCAAATTATTTACTCATCATATCCCTGCTTGACACAATGCTACTACTGATGCTCTCTTTCAGAGGACCCTGTTTATATTGCATCAAAGTAAGATATCCAGTTTGTGTTATCCAATCTATCCCTGAATCGTTTAGTTATATTTATGAATATCAGAAAATCGATCTCTGGTGAGTGGAGATTATCGGCCAACTTGAAAAATAGGAAGATGTTGGATCCTATTCATTGTACAAAGGTCTGTTAGTCATGGGCATCAGTAAAGGGAAATCTAGGAATTTTGTTTTTCTTCACCAAGTTTGTTAGACTCATGTTACTTAGATACTTTCACGATTCCATTGTGGGTGGTCACTTGGGTATTCTTAAGATTTACCACAAGGTATCTTAAAGGGTTTAGCACTAAGGGTTTTTTGCCTGGCATGTAACAGGGTGTAAAGAAGCAAGTTAGTCAATGTTATAACTGTCACAAAGCAAAGCCTACTCAGAATTCAAAAGTTGGGCTTCATTCGGCTAATGGAGTCTAACACCTTTGGGAAAAGGTTATCATTGACTATGTGGTGCCTCTCTGTCTCTTTTTATTTTATTTTTTTATTTTTTAGCAACGTGTCTTACTACCAATTTGAGATGTACACTTATGTACTAATTATACTAATGGTTTTGGAATGAGAAAGGTTGAATTTAGAGGAAGTGTACCCACATTTGCGTTAGAGTGTGGGAAACCATTTTGAAAAAACCACCCCAAGTACACCCGATCAGGATCGAGCCACAATCTCCCCATTATCAAAGTTTTGTCCACTGCAAAAGTAACACCTTAGACCATGTGGCCACTGAAGCGGGTTTCCTAGTTCTTCTTTTGGTAGCACTTGTGTATTGGTAGTGTTTAGATGCCTTTTAGAAATTTGTTAGGCCTATTCCCCTTAGTATTATATAAGCCACTACGATTGCTAACGCGCTGATATGGTGCATGTGGGCCATGCTTAAAGTTCCTCAAGTTGTTGTTAGCGACAATAGGCCCTGTTTTTGGTCAGCCATGTTCAAGTACATGTGTTTCAGGTGGTGCATCAAGCATGGCAACACTAGCCCTTACTATCCTTGACCGAATCATGCAGAGGGGCTCAAGAGAAACCTGAACCATATTTCATGGGTAGGAGTAAGTTAGATGGG
This sequence comes from Timema bartmani, assembly GCA_902151455.1. Taxonomy (NCBI): domain Eukaryota; kingdom Metazoa; phylum Arthropoda; class Insecta; order Phasmatodea; family Timematidae; genus Timema; species Timema bartmani. Next base: position 6,058 of record CABFWB010001296.1, read on the forward strand.
ACCATGTCAGTGAGTTTTTGAATTTAGCATTTAATTCTTCTTTCCCTAAATCTAATAGTGCCTTTACGGCCACTATTCTTCTCGACCAAAAGCTTAGCCACCGCCTGTTAGCTATGTGGGATGTGGATCCATTGTTAGCATGCTGATAGGTGTATGGAATAATTTTGTTTCTTGAAAAGGGCTCAGAAGAAGGAAGCTTCCAGGTAAAATAGATGTAAGATTCACATCCCATTGATGGTAGGCAATAGGGTATTGTGCAAAGGGTTCCCCCTGAGCTCTGCTGTTGACAAGATCTCAGTGATGCTGTCCTGGAGATGGAATGGACCATGGCATGTGGACATTTTTAACCTCTGTAAACGTGCTGCTTTGGAACATTGAAGACCCCTCCGTTACCAGTAGAGCCCACTTTAGTTACATTAAAATGTTGCCAACAAGAGTCTCCTCCCCAACACATGAGGGGAAAAAAAGGGCGATGATAGTTTTGAGAAGTAGTTTTCTGGAAATACATGATTATCATTGGTAATACCCTTGAGATTTGTACCTACAAAATTTGAATTGCATTTCAATGGATGTGAAACTTTGATCTTACCTGGATCTTTATTCTATTGCATCGAAGGAAAATATCTCATCTAATCTGTGTCATCCAATCTCCAATCTATCCCTGCCTTGTTTATTTTTATTAATGAATATCAGAAAACAGATCCCTGATATGCTGGGAGGATTTGAAGACATGACAAATTTTGTGAGCCTTCTATAGATGCAATTATATATAACATGACTCTGGGTGTAAGTTTATAAACCCCAAGCGAATCCCCCTCCCTCTCACCAGCTGATATTTTTCTTCTACTATCTTTGGATTCTTCGTATTATGTTGATAGGCTGTGGTGACAAGATCGTAGAATGGAACCCCTCCGTGAGATTGCATGTACCAGGTTCGCCTGCTCTTAGTGGTCTCTAATACAATAAGAATGGGTACTTTGCTGGATCCAGGGATGCTGGCTGACCTATTGTATACAACTGATGGTTACCTGCAGTGATGCTTGTGTAGGTGACGGAAATTTGGATTTCTTCGGCGACTTGCGATGCTCGGCTTACATCAATTTCCCCAGAAGCATGATCTCTTTATCAGACCCCGATGGGTGGCCCTGATCCTTTCCAGGCTAGGGCTGGATGCTGGTTCGTCCTGGGCATGGTTTGTGAGGAGGGGCGTTAGGTACTCCATGGATGATAGAAGAAACTCGAAGAAGCAGCGTCCAGCGAAGCGCCTCTTTTGGCACACTGCCCCATCTATATCTACCCAACGTAGCAGACGAATTGAGGGGTGCAGAACTGTAGCGTTCGAAACCCTATAGCCTACAATACTATTAAGTTTATATTCCCCCTTTGGGTTCTCACCATAAGCTCTGCTTATTCTCCTTGACCTTACCACGCTACGTGACACCCTGTTGCCAGCTAGTCGCAACTCCTCCAAGTGCTTCAACCATCCACATCATCCTTGCTAATGACATGATGCGTGAACTGCATGCATAATGTTTCTGGACTTCTACAAGACTTCCCAAAAGGTCTGTGGGCTCTACGGTGTTTAGTGAGCAAGGCTGCCCTGCCCGCAAAAGGCTAAACATGTACACCCTGGCGCAGCATCATATGGCGAATAAGTCATTGACATTCTTTCTTATGTTGTGAATGGGTCACTCCCTTGACTACTTTCAAGAACTGTGTGCACATATACTTTTATGCCCTGAAGCTGTGATTGGCTTGCGCCTTTTCCTTCCTCTGGATGACATTGTTTGTATATTGTGGTATTTGGTCTCTAAGTGTCACTCTTCAGAGAAAGTTAAAATTAGTTAGACGAGAGAATTTTTGACTTTAAAAAAGTTTAACCAAAATTTTACAAAAGTAAAATTTTGGTTTATTTTATGTGTTTTCTCAATTGATTTTTCGGTGGCTCTTTAAACCAAACTCACGTGAACTCTAATCTTTGTGGAAAAATTAAATTATGGCACTCTGAAATATGTATTGAAACTTTAACTGCAGAACTTTGTATTTAGTTCTTGCTTTGACTTAAAGCGTATACTTTATATTAATATACTATATGACAAAGTTTGTGCAATTGTATATGTGCAATACGAAATAATACTATGATGAATTTGTATTAAGTTAGCGTTACAGTTGGTTGCCAATACAGGGGAGGTTAGGGTTAAAATCTTTTTGGAGTGCACCGATGGTCTATTTTTGCTTTGTAAATTTTTTAGTGAGGTATTTCCGTATTTTCTCTAAAGGGCTGTCCTGGGTTAAGTATTTGCGCTTGTGGTTGCCGCGCGAACATTAGTAGCACTCTTGATTTCAAAACCAGTTGGGTGCAATAGGAATATTTTACCATTTTTAGCACATCCCGAACACTGCCTAAATGAAGCCGTTGGTGATCATGGTGCTAAGTTTTTATCAATAAATACACAAATAAAATTAGAATGGCCGTTTTTGAGGATTTGTGGTTAAAATGGTCGATCTGATATCTAAAGGATAATGGTTCAGTTCCGGATTGTGCTAAAAACTTGTTTTCTATGTGTATACAAATGTATCCTTCTGTTCCATTATTAAATATATATGCGCCTATATATTTGAGTTCTATATGTGTATATCTAGGTGCAGTGTTAGGTTAAGTTAGTTAGTATGTTGCGTGTTTAAAAAGTATTGAAATTCTATAGTGATAATAATCTAGTATAATAGATCAGGAACGTAGCCAGAAAAATATTTCGTGAGGGGGCCCCAATTTCTGACTAAAACATAATTATTTGTTTGAAATAAAACAGTTATAGATCAATAGTTATTATATATTTTAAATATGTATACATCGAAATACATTAATAAATAGTACGGTGCAACGCACATACTTTCTCGCTACTTTATATAAAAATTGAGGCCTTTACTTAAAAATTGTAAGATATGTGAAACAAAATAATTGACAGAGTTGCAAAAACATAATGGAAAGAAGAGTATTACATGCCACCAAATAGCATAAAGGAAACATCGAGAATAGAGGAAAATCTCTGACCACCAAAGAGCATAACAATCAATTTTACATTTCAAAGACCTATATAAATAAATAAATATACGTGTATATATATATAATTATATATGCTTATAACTTGGAGACTATTGGTTTTATAAAATAATATTTCAAACAAAAGATTAATAATTTTAATAGTTTTACATTTTTGCAACTATGAGCTGTTTCGTATATCAAAGAGTTATGGAGATATAATAAAAATTGGAAATTTGAATTGCTATTTTGTTTGTAATGTTAAACAATCTATAGTTACAAATTTAAGTCAAAATCGTTAGAGATGATTTCGAGAAAATCTATTTTTTTTATTTGGCCCTTAAGTAAACTACACTTAATTTTAGGATTAGATATCTATCTGCAAAATCTCTTTGGGGTGGTCCTATGAAAAATCTAAATTAGATAACATATTGTAGCCCGATCGGTTAAAATAATGGTTTTGGCTCTAGGCCGAGATACAGACAACCAGAAACACACAGACGGCATCGTAAAAAACACTTTTTGGGGTTCATTGCGTCATGAAGCGTCAATATCTATAAAAATAATGAATTCGATTTTTTTACGATAACAATACTTTCTATACTGAAGGGGTCTCAAAAAAGTATATATATATAAAGGCAAAAGAATATTCCTTACCTATGGTGAGTGAAAAAAATTACGCTATAGTTTTATTCTCCTAGCCTGTAGCATAAAAGTTTATAGACTACCCAAATTTTGCAGGGGGGGGCAGTGCACCCCCTAAGTTACGTACCTGTGATGGATATTTTAAATTATAACAAGATTTATTTTGCTATGAATGATAAATAATAAACTTGTCTAGAACCAACAATGAACAGTTTATTCCCCTTGTTCCAATTTATTTATTATGTTGTGGCCCCCCTATTAAGTTACACTATTCGATTCGCAAAGAGCCATTCTACGTCCCTATATTAGTAGCTTTTTGGTTTCTAGGCATTTGTATTGTAATGAGCAACCCAAATATGTCTTTTTTGAACTTTTCAAAGTGGGAAATCTCAACTTTAGAACGGTTTTTAGATGTTTACATGTATATAGAAATGTAGAAGGTAGCTTTGTGTTCATTCAAGTAAAGACCAAACTTGTTTACTATAAACAGTTTTATCATTATTTGACTTAAGCGTGACATCTGATTGGCCTTATCTCAGCTGCCTAGGTAGCTCCCTTAATTGCTACCAGTAGGATTTAGCCCCATAAGGGTGATATTTTCTTTTAGTAGATTTCTTCCACCCTTTTTGAATATAACTTCCTGTTTGGAAAGTATTGTTTATTGTATTGTGTTGTACTGTCAATCTTTGATCTGTGAATTAGCAACTATGTAGTGCTTGTAAAATTGTTCAACTAATATTTACCCTATTTGGTTTTATGTTCAATAATAAATTAATGCTATAAAATATTTGCGGGTGGGTTCACTCTCCATGTATTATATTGTTATTCATTTTTATTGCTATTCTCTGAGGTGCTTCCTTCTGAAACTTGCTCTAATCACCACCCTCTGTCAAATATATGTCTTTATGCTAAATTTAAACAAACAATTTGTTTGTGGTTTTCTTAGCATTGAGTCTTACTAACTATTAAGGTTATGCGCTAAAAAACTATTTAAAATAATTTTTGTTCATTTCCTCTTTGTCTAGTAATATTGTTCCTTATGTCCCCCTCACTCCCCCAACCCGTATCACGTTACCCACTCCAGCCTAGGCCTTGCCCTTCTGTCCTCAATTCTATGTTTAATTTAATACACCCATTTGGCGGAATTTTTCCTTTGGTTACCTACTCTAAGTTATTGAGAAGGTAACATTGTGGTCTACACCCTCTCTTTAGAAAAATTAGTCAATATGCTCCATGCACATTTTGTAGATAGCGTGTAAAGTGATCAAGTGCAGTGCTAGTCATTTTATTTAATTCATCAGTTTTGATATATTAATTCTTGACAGTGTTTGATTATAAATTTTTTTCGCCTCACCTTACTACCCTTTTGGGTTGTACACTGACAATGTTTATTTAACTAACATTTATAACTATAATCATAGCGTTTAAGGCGAGCTTTTATCATCACCTAATTAATCATAAGAGCATGCACATATTCATTTCTAGACTACTTTGAAAGGTAGGCTTCTTAACAGATTACTCTTATGGCATATATTTCAAACTCATTCTTTGTTTAATCACTGGTGTTGGTTCTTCATAATTACATTAATCTTGATCAAGTTTTATACTTGTTGATAAGATCAGACATCAATAAATGGATGAGCATTTATATTATACAATCAATTATTTAATTTTACAAGCCTATTCATATGCATAGCTCTTAAGTGTAAGCAAGCATAGTTGTATTGGTATATATATATTAGAGATTATAGTAGTATATAGTTAGATAAGATCTACCATATCTTTTGAAATTTATTGGGCCAAATGATAGGTTAGATTAAATTTTAAATGTAGATTTATTTTCTCACATTTTGATTTTGAGGCAGTTTTATTCATTATTGTGTATTTCTATAGGGCTTTCAATAATTTCTTTCTACAGTGTATTTGTATAGTTTATTTATTAGTTTATTAGTATTATAGACTTCCTTTAAATATGTATAGTTTTATTTTATTATGGGCTTATGGTTTGTCCAAATTTAGCTATTGGGAAACTTCAAATATCTTTAAGAATTTTTTGGAAACATTTTCGTATGAGCTCTACACCCATGCATGAAATAATGTTACATGGCATACAAAATCCAAGATCTTTACCAGCTACAGTAATTGAATACTCTTAAGTGTCACTCTCACAATAGACTGGAGTGCAGATGACGGGGTGACCAGTGTTTTAATTCCAGTTGAGTAGAGTAAGGGTAGATTTTCCTAATCTCCCTAGTATCCCAATCTCCCTATAGTAATCATTTTAACTTCATAACTTAGGGGATAATATATCCTGAAGGACACATGGACACGGGAATCGAACCCGGGACATTTGGCTTAGTATGCCAATGCCTTAAGCCAAAGGTCTCGGGTTAGATTCCCGTGTCCAGGTGTCATTCTTCAATTTTCAGAATATGATATCAAGATGGAGTAATCCTCACCAAGAGGATAAATAATAGCTTTGGCTATTTGTTTCTTAGGGGATGATGATGTGGACTAGAGAGAACTAGCTCAGGATAGAAATAGGTGGTGTACTTTTGTAAGTGTGGCAATGAACTTTCGAGTTCCTAATGCCATAAAGCAAGTAAATCCACCACATGTTACAAACATGGCCATGCAATTTGTATCAAATACTTATTGATGAACCTGAGTCAATCACTTTTATATAGGGGTGGAAGATGACTAGTATATATAAAGCTTTTAGCTTACATTTATAATTTTAACTGTTTTAAATTGACTTACAAAGCTTTTAGCTTAAATTTATAATTTCAGATGTTTTAAATTGACTTGATAAGTGTTTACTATAGCAATGTGACCCAAAGATGCTGACGAATCACTATTTAATAATTGTAAAATATCTGCACACTAGTATGTTTTCAACCTCTTCAATGTACAGCCAATGTTATGTGGGGAAAAAAGTTCTACTCAACTGATTCTCCAAAGTCTTTATCAAGAAATATAAGGTTTAGCAAGATTTAGATTACCTGACCTATAACCACATGCTATGATTTCTAAGATTTTCAAAGAGTGAAGGAACCCAATTTTAATGTCACACTTTGTTACATATTGATCTTTAATATGACTACAGGAAAATGGTGTCACAATTGATATTGGGTCAATTTGACCACCAGTTGGAATTGTAGTGTTTAATCCTATTCAAATCCCCTTAAGTTAATTTTACTGATAAAAATACTTTAAAATTAAAATTAAGTATTTTATAAAGTAAATTAATTTTGAAACTTAATAGTCAGCATGTCACAAATTAAAGAAAAAACATAAATAATATATTCATAGTGCAGAGTGGAGAATGACACTGAGGGAGGGACGAGTCCTTGATAGCTTATAGGTAGAACATTGGCATGTTAAGCCAAAGGTCACGGGTAAGGTTACAGTGTTCAGGTGTCATTTTTAAATATATGAGTATGATAATTCAAACATATATCTACTTAACATAAAATCCTTTCGATCTTCCAAGCTTCACTTATCATGTAAAATTTATTGTATTAGTGTTTGCTTTCTTCCATAAATAGTAAAAGTTCAGCAGCTTTATCTATTCCTTTCAGCAATAATATTAGTTTTTCCTTTCTCTTGATTCTAAACTGAATTGGAAATTTAACAGACTCTGTGATAGTTGTTGGTCAATTATTTCTGGTTTGGTAAAAGGGACCAAGTGGAAGATTAATATTACAGAGAAATATTGTTTTACACCAGAAAATTTCCAGTTATTGAAGTTAAGAGCAAAAATGAATTAATATCAGAAGAGTGAACAGGAGCATCTCTTAATTAAAGTCCTCAAAAGAATGGGTATATGACAGATTGTTTCCAGCTTGTAGCCTAGAGTAGCAGAGTTAACCCTTTCAGGACGGGTGTTGCGTACACCCAACTGCATCAAATTACCTGTACAAACCAATGTCGCATAAAAGCGTCTTCAGGTTTTACCAGTGGAGTACTATCGTTGCGCTAGCGCAACAAATGTATTTCTTTCGCAAACATGTGATTTTTTTGTTTTGTTTTAGAATGAACCATTAACAATCGATATATTGAAGTTTAAAGAAAACACCACAGTGAAAATCATGTTACCACTGACCTGAAATTAACAGTCATGCATAAACAACTATGGCAGACCCATAATAGAAGTGATCTAGTTTTATTTCCAAGTGTTTTGTGGACCGTGTGGTTAGTGAAAATTAAATCAAAATTTTATTAAATGCGGAATCTGATGATTACTCTGAAAATGAGAACGATTTAGACACTAACAATATTGTTAGTGACATTTCTTTACGTGAAGAACTACCTTCTGATATCGAACCAGAACTATATATTTCTACACAGACTACTGAAGAACTTATAGATCAACTGACAAAACGACGATAAATAGCCCCACTAAGTGAAAATGAACCTATAATAATTGAGTCATGTTAAAATTCCTACTTATTCAGATCATGTTTATAAGTATGTAATATTTTAGTTAGGGTATTCAAAATGATACCTCTTATACAAAATTAAGTAAAAATTAAAAAATTAATGCAATAAAAAATTTATTAATATAGCCCTACATCATCTTTCTTGAAATGGCCGATTATATATTATAAAAAATGACTGTAGCAACTTAAGCCATGGTGAATAAATACTATTTGAATGATATTTTATTAAAAGCTAAATAATCTAATATGGAATTGTACACAAGCAAAGTTCACTTTGGATATTAATTAAAATGTTATTTAGATTATACAAACTAGCAAATCTGAAATAGCATGCCAATATATTTCAATTCATACAAAAGATCTATTATGATCAGTTATTGCATTGCATTTCAAAGATACATTTTGTACTAACTAGAAACAAACTAATCTTTTTATTCAAAATATATGAAAAGAGTTTCATTTAAGAGTTTAATTATTTTATTCTTTTAACTTTAAATGAGTGAAGTAATCAATATTTCCACATTAAGCATTAGTACAATCTCAATAAATTGTAAAACAACTATGTAGTGTATTTAAAGTTCTAAAAGAATTAATTAAATAATTATATTATTTGTTTTGATTTCTAAGTTATGTTAAAACATATGCATAAGCCAGAAGAGGGTATGAGTACTCAGTCTTCTATTGCCTGAAATAACTAATGTTATTGTCTTTTTTTTGCCTGAATTAATTAATATTATTATCTTTTATTGCCTGAATTAACTATTTTGGTTGTTAACTATTGTTAAAAAAAATCATGAATAATAAATATCACTTATTAAAGAACTGTAATAGATCGTTGTAAGAGACCGCAAAACATTGTCCAAGAATATGCACACATGTAATTTTAGATATTATATTACCGAAATAAGAGGACAGCTTAGCAAATTAAGCATACATTAATTGAATTAAATGATAAATATTAATCATCAATTTGATTCCCGCATACACGTGTCATTTTTCAATTTAAAGAATATGATCTTGAGATGCGTGTCTATAGCATGCTATATGCTACAAGAAATAGATACAAGAATTATGAACATTACCTAAGGTTAACCCCACAACTCTCCCAAAGTGCCTTATTTACAGCATCAATCCTTTGCCACACATCCTGTCTCGCACCAACTCTTCACCGATGCATGACTGACCTCTACAAAACCCAAAAACTGAATGATGAGACCACACCCTTCCTCTGCAAGCTTGTAATGCTCAAGACCGCAATTGTTTGTGGGCTGCCTGGAAGCATTTATTGGCTTCGAGAACAGCCGTGTGATGCAGTCTTCTAGCGACCAAAACTTCTACGATCTTCAATATGAAGATGGAAAAGCATGTCACTTCCTGCCGAAGTGAGCAACAACCGGATGGCTCTTCCTATGTTCCCTTACCATGTGATCCCTCTTATTTTACCCTCTACTTATTTTCCTACCTTTCCTCTTTAGGGCCAAGACTGTATAAACATAAATGTAATGGCTGTTAAAGACCAATCTTGGAGAGAAATTAACTGTTGGAGGAGCTAACTTGTCAGTTAGGAGATTTTAAACAAAACTTTTAAGACTTAATTTACTTTTTGTTTGTTTAAAACTTTTGTTCAGGAACTATTTAATTATAAACGTTTTATGAAAATTTAGTTAAGTTATAAAAAAAAGTTAAAATTATCACATAAATTGGATTTTAGAGTACCTAGGTTGAACGTAAAATATGTATATGTTGTCAAAGACCATAAAATAAGAAAGTATAGTCCTTATTCAACACAATAGATCTGGACTTGGTAAATATTGGAATTATTTTATATTCAAATTATTAAACTTGTTGTCATGTAATATTTACAATTTGTATGAATAAATGTAAGTTATGCTTGATCTTAAAAAGATTTGAATCTATTAATATGATACTTATTATATTAAATATGATTTAATAATGGTTTTATTTATATTAAAATTATTGTAATGGTTGTCTTGTAATATATGATTCATTATCACCATTATCACAGAGTCCAGTCTGTGGTGAGGTCAGTTTAGTAAAATGCCTCATCTTCCTCTCTACTTTCACAATTTTTTCTCCTCTTATTGCTTCAAATCTTCTCTTATCACTTGCACACTTTTTGCTATCTGCTCCTCCTCCCATCTCTTTTTTTGCCTCCCTTGAAATATTTTTCTCAAATAAGTTTACTTAATCTCCAGCATTCTCTTGGCATCCTCTCCTTTTACATCCTCATATTTTACATGAACATACAATATCAGTCTTGCTTTCTCTAGTATCTCCCGTGACCCTCTACTCTTTCTCTTTCCCGGATAACTTAATTCCTTGTCCTGTTTTTCCTCATGAGAGCTAACATGATTCTCACAAACTTCATTGCCATGGCCGCCACTATCTTAGTCTCTCTTACACTCTGTACACACATACAGTAGAAACATGGATATAAAGTACGCCATGTACAGCACTTCCTTTACACTTCAAGGGAAACTCTCTTCTCCATAATAGGTATCTTACACATCGATAGAACAACGCTCCCTACTGCCCTCTTCTTATAAGCACCCCTCTATCCTAACCCTTCGCCTCACTCACACTTATAAGATACTTTAGATTCTATACTTTTCTTTGCCTCTACTCCATCCTAATTTATAGCTTTACTACACCTTATCCTCTTCCTTGTCATTACCATCACTTCATAATTTGCCATGTTAAATTTTACTCTACTCTCTTTCACTTCCATATTCCATTCATGTAGCTGTTACTGTACTTCCTCTTCCTTCTGCCCCATATCATCAAGTCATCAGCAGACATCATAGCTTTCATTCTTTCCTACCCAAATTTTGTTGCCCCTTTATACGTGGTCATTTTCATTACCATTAGAAATAGTAGTGGTAAGCGAGCACTCCCCTGCTTAACTCGGATTTTATTTGGATCCAATACACACACCCCTTCTCTGTCTTTAAAAAAAAACTCATTTTATTCTCATACATGCTCTTCACGCTCATTAAAACTCATCTTTCCACTTCGGTCTCCTCCATCACTTTCCAAACTTAATTTTTATCCACACTATCATATGCCCTCTCCAAATCCATAAATACCATTTCCAAATTCATACCGTCTTTAAATCAGCTATCATATTGCGAAGATCCAATCTTTAGTAGGCCTCTGTTATCTAAATCTGTGCTGTTCCTCTCTCCACTTTCCTTTCATTTTCTTTCTTATCCTCTTTTCCAGTATCTTCTTACATATTTTTTATATTGTTGCATATCAGTGTTATTTCTCAGTAATTTTCTGTTCTCTAAATCTGTGCTGTTCCTCTCTCCACTTTCCTTTCATTTTCTTTCTTATCCTATTTTCCAGTATCTTCTTACATATTTTTACTTTCTCTCTATCTTACAGGTAGAGAAAGTATTGTGATCGTCAAAAAAATCGAACTCGAGATTTTGATGAATTTTGACGTTTCATGACTTCCTGAATCCGAAAAAGTGGTTTTTGAATTTCCGTCTGTCTGTCTGTCTGTC
>CABFWB010001296.1:28767-51054 GCA_902151455.1 Timema bartmani
CCCCCCCCCCCCCCTTTAATCTCTACTCTAAGTCTGGTTCACTAACGAGAGACATGATGATTACTCATTCATTTATTGATGACCTTTGAAAACTACTGACTCGCCCCCTCATTTCCAAGACCCACTAAATAATCCCTATCCTTCTCTAAATCTTTCAAGCCCTCTTACATGATAAACTAAATAAATAACTATTGATAGCATTAGCACAATGAGTTACGTGACAACCAAATTGTCTTTTCACTAACTCTTCCTTTGGCCGGTAGCGACCACTTGTTCTCTGTAGGCAATGATATTTATTCACCTTCCCCCTAATAGAACAAAGGACAATGATAGTTAAATCTTAGTCGCCCGACTAACCGCTTGACTTGTGCCAACTACTGCTGGAAAACCTAAAGGACTAGTGGAATTTAAAGATATGTATATCACTACTATATGATATTGTTACTTTAAATTGCTATTCAAAGTTTCAAAATCAATTATTCCGTATTTCCTTATTCAACTTTTCTAATATTAGTACATCCTTAGTTATAGTTCTATTAAATATATTTTAAAACTCAAGTTTTTTTAAAAATAAATTTTACACATAGATTTATAATATAATAAATGTTGTTATAAAATAAGGTACCTTAACATTAATATCAAATAGCTCCAACCAGTGGTGGAGGGAGAAAAGAACCCTGCAGGCCTGCTCGTGCAGGGGTCAAGCGTAAAAGTAGCCCTGAATGGCAGGGGTTGAGTAAAATGTTCATTTATTGTACATTCTGGTTTAAGTTATTGTAAATAAAAATTGTATCCAAAATTATCTTAGATTAAATGGGGACATGAAATTTCTTCACAGCTATGTTTTTTTAATGAATTATATACAAAATCTAAAAGTAACTATTTTATAACAACAATGGCAATGCAGAAATCGTTCCCAATGATAATGTGGATGTGTAGGTTGGATAGTCATGTTCGTACAATCATAAGTGGTAAAGTCTTCTCACATGCCGTGTAGTCCAAAACTATTAATATTAGCCTTTTAAGTTGTCATTTTCCTTACCCTTATCTTCAGTTGTTTCCCAGAAGCAATCTACAGGTTATCTAAAAAGGTGTTTGTCAATAACAGTTTGTTGATTAAAACTATCGAGTGGTTTGGAATGAAGTTAAAGAATGAAGTTAAAAATACCTAATTAGTTAGAGGTTTTTTGAAAAATTTATAGTCTATTAAATATAGTTTGTTTATAAGGTGTTTAAAATAATTTTCTTTGAGCAAAGGCTAGGCTTACTTTTTATGTTTTCATTTTAGTGACTAGTTTAAAAAAATGTTAAACCTAAGTCAACAATTACTATTCAAAAAACATTTGAAATAGCTAATAGAGGTATATATAGTTGGAACGTTTTCTTGCTTAGGCTGGTTGGGGGGATGCCCCTCAAGCCCCCCAAGTTTTAGGTGCAGGGGTTGGGTAGTCATAAATCTCTGCTCCTGGCTCCAACCAACATTTGTGACATAATGAATAAAATTAATAACTTATAGGACTAGTTTATCTTACTCCACTCAATAATTTATATATAAAAATGCAGAGTATTTTATTTAAAAATTCAAGTCCTCATGATTAAAATACTAACCTGTGAACGCACTAAGGGCAAGTTAATAAGTAAATCATCTGCGTTCAGACTAGAGCTATTATTCTTCAAAACAGAGTTATGTAAGTCAGTGAGTCCAGCATTGTGATGAGGCAAGAAGCAATGAATGAACTTCAATTTAGTTCGACGGAGTGTTTCTATTAAACCATCCTGAAACACAGACACAAAGGGAAATGGGTTTAAGACTAAGATATATTATTTTAAGTGAGGTTTTCTAAGATGGTCCTGGTTTAATAGGTTTTAAAGAGCTAAGGGATGGTGTTCCAAAAGATTCAGTTAGGGTTGTCAAATGTCACAGACGTTTCCAAGTCATAATCTTAAAAACGTTTCTGAGAGTGTGTACTACCATTCATGTAAATTGAAAGAGCGAATAAGATGTGTTGGTTTAAGATTAAAAAGTGCACTTCTCTTAAGAAATATTCTATTGTGAGGGTATATCTTTAAATAGGAAATTTCCTTAATAAAATGTAAATACATAAAGTGACCAAAATAGTAAATGAAAGGCTGGTTAACCAGATTTTTAATACATAATTATTTAAGTATATATATTCAAACCTAAAAATTACAGTGTAAATATAAAATTAAAATAAACTTACAATAGTAAATTTGACCTGCAAACTGAGTGATTTTCGTTTGATACCAGCAGTGCCAGTGGTAAAAGTACGTCTAATGCTTGAAGCTCGTCGAAGAGATTGAGTGCCATCCATTCCTACGACAGAGCTTCCCAATGTGCTTGATATACTAGGACCTTTCATGCTGACAAACAACTTGCTTATATCATCCCTGAAAGAAGAAAAAAACACTGTTTGAAATGTTTGATGACATGAATACAGCTTTGAATTACATTTCTTAAACACCTGTGAGCTATCCAAGTAAAGGACTATTAAAAACTTTGATTGTTTAAGTGTAATCGTAAATTAAAACATTTTTGAGAAAAACAACTTTTTTTCTCAACAAAACTGATTCTAATTGTGTTTTTATTTCTAAAAGTACATTTACTATTATTTTTCCCTTAAAAAGCTGTTTTAACTGACAAAAACAGACTTACCAAGTTTTCCAAGCCAATTAACTGCAAATGTTTGATTTTTTAAAATACATATTTGACTTAATGATGGATAAGATTTTTGCCTTGAGGAGGTCAGGTTTATAAAATAGCTTGAGCTACATCTCATTGTGTCCATAGGTTTTAAACATCAATTTGCATAAGACATTTTTGCACGAATTTACCATATCTGATATGCTCAATTATGGGCGATCGTAAAGGTTATTCTAACTAGCTAATGTTTAATCTCATTTTTTAACCCAAACAAAGATTCCTCACCTCCATCTCTTGCACTCAAGACACTACCGCTAAATAAGATTATATGTTTCACTAAGCTCACAGATCCTGGAAAGATCTAGTCTTATTTTTTCCTAGTTCATCTAATTTGCTTTGCTGGTGAGGTTGGCAACCTGCATTCGAATCCTAACCATAAGTAAACGAAGTTGTTTTCTTATAAATTGCTTCTTACTCTACCTCCACATAAATTAGGGTACATTTAAACAAAAGTTCTTCTCTCCACACCATTTAAGTGTGAGTATGTAGTATGAGGCAGTGCAAAAATAATTTATATTTAAAACATTTGCGTGTTTTACTTTATAACATCTGCCTGGGCTAGTCGCATATTTATACAAATGAGAAAGGAATGAGCGAGGTTGAATGTTGAGGAAGTGTATTAACATTTGCACAAATTTGGGTACAATTCCTCTAATCTGCTTTACCATAGATATAATCACATAGTATAATAAGAAGAAGAGGGACTTTAATTTAGTTTGAATTTGTATATTTTTATTGTATGCTGGTTTGGTGTAAAATTGGATCTGTTGTTCATTGGCAATCATTATATTACTATGTGTTTGCACTGACTAACAACATGGTTGGGCTATCCATATTTAATTACACTATTGGGGCAGGAATGAGGAAGAGGTATTTAAAGAGAATATATAAAGATTCATGTGAGGGGTGTGGAATACAATTTATATTAAAAACACTTGGTAAACACGGCCGAGATTAACACCCCGGCCACCCTGTAAGAGGTAAACAAGATACAAGATTGACATTTAGTCCATATGTCCACTTAACCTCGAGGCGCTTTATTACATCTATAATAATTGTCTTCAGTCGGTTTTCCATGAGTTCATAGTTTTTAAAAAACATATATGTTTATTAAGCTTTATATGTATATATATTATACGATATGGGCCCAGTAAATGTATAATTTGTATATGATTTCTTTTTAAGAACAATCCCAAAACCAACTTCGGTGTTTGGCATTTTTTTCTTAAAGGTTTACCTCTTTGCCTCCCCGCGAATACGTGTTTATTTCCTCTAAAATTCTACCTTCCTCATCCCCATTGCTTTAGCATAATTAATAAATATATACCTACACTCAACAAATGTTTATAAAATATTTATATATATATATATATATATATATTTGTGTGTGTGTGTACAAATGTTTATAAAATATTTATATATATATATATATATATATTTGTGTGTGTGTGTGTGTTCAGAAAAATATAAAGCACTTATAGATAGCCGGAAAGGTGAAGTTTTGCAGGAAGATATAGGGATTACCTAATATAACCAGGAAAATCTAAAAATTGGAGATTTCAAAATGGGGTTCTAGAAAATTGGGGAGATATAACTAAAAGTTTTAAAAATAAGGTATAAAATTATAATTTAGGAGACAGATAAACAGCTGCAAATAACAAAATAGATCTTGAAATTTTAACTTCTAAGAGTGAGTTGGTGAAAAGGGTGTGACTGGGGGTGTCAAAACTAATGTAGTAGAAATGACTATCATGGTGGTATAAATTGAAATTTAGCAGGCAGCTAAGTGGACCACTTCAAATATATCTGAAAACTTGAAATGTTTAAGTGGGACCCAAGGAAATAAGGGAAGGAGGTTATAAACAGAAACAAAACTCTAAGGTGTGGCAAAAAAAACTTGAATTTCATGTAGAAGGTCAAATAGAGATAACAAAATAAGTCCTAAAAATAGAAATTTTTCAATATGTTAGAAAAATGGTGTCAAGGTAGAAAGATTTAAAATTTCCAAAACTAATAGAATAAACTAATTCCCAGGAAGGGAAATTAGGAAGGGGTGTTAAGGGACCATGCTAAATAGCTTTAAGAGTTATAACATTTTAAATGGGACCCCGAGAAATAAGGGAGGGGAGGGTTTAAAAATAAATATAACTTTAAAGGTCTGATTGAAAATTTAAATTTGGCAAGCTAATATTAGGACCCCTTAAAATATCTAACTGAATCTTAAAATTTGAAATTTATAATTTGGATTTGAAGAACTGGAAAGGGAGGAAGGGGGGGTCATGGGGGGAGTGGTGGCAGACAGGACTCAACATATATAAAAAAAACTACTTCTCTTTGCGGTAGACACCCAAAACTCCGAAATTCTTTAAGATGTAAATTTAGTAAATATGTTTATGAATTCAAAGATTACAAGAAACTGGAAATAAAGATTGAATTCAAACACATTTTATTTTTCTAGTTTGTGAATTTTAACACTAATCTTATAGAACTGCGGCTATGGATGAGGATGACAGTTTTGAGGGGATTCACCCACATTGGCAATAAAAGGTAAACCCTATTAAATAAATTCATAAAAAAAACACCCTCAATGGACTTGGCTGAGATTACAACCTTTACCCCTTTGTCACCGGCAACCAAGTACAATACATAGAATTACTCAACCACCGGGATTGGTTAGTATTATTAGTTATTATATTATGTGTAACTAAATTAAATTCCAAAGTATAAAATAAGCTTATTCATGAAAGATTTATAACATCAAAAGCTAATAAACTTAGTTAAGCTTGAGCTGATTTCTTATAGCAAATACAATGTATTCCCCTCATTTTGCTGACTATGCCTCCCAAATGGATTAGTAACCTAGAGTTTTCACTAATATAAATTGTTAATATTGGCAGACTGTTCGAAAATACTATTTTTTTCCCCTTAATATGCTTATTATGGCTTCCAAACGAATAAGTAACCAAGAGTTTTGGACTAATATTCATTCTTCACACTGGTAGATAAATGGATATATTCAGAGGTGTAACTTTAATTTATGGTGTCCAGGGATAGTAATAGAACGGCCACGTTTGAAAACTATTCTTTAAATTTGAATGCATTTTTTATAGGTACTCAAATTGGTTACTCTTTATAAAAAAAGGTTACAAAATAATAAAAACAAGATAACATTTATTGTTAATAAAATGAAACTTATGTTGCATCTAATATTGTTAATGAATTTGTCTCACTCTAATTACGCCACTGAATACATTATTACCTTGTTTTCTTTGGTGTTTTTTAGTTGTCATACAATTTACATTGTTTGAAAAAACTACTAAAACGGTTGATAATGAAGTTATAGTATTTAGTTTCCTTCTTGCTATACGTGTCAATGTCCATTACTTGGTAGAGGTTTAAACTTTAGTGTCAGAATTGTGACATTTAGCTACTAAAACCATCAACTATGTGATTACAGGATGAAAAAAACTATAAAAGGATACACTAGTATGCACCTAGAAAAAGGATGATAATATATTATGTTTTTAAAAAGCTAATATATCAAACAATAATAAATGGCTCCCCAAACCCTTTTATAATCCAAATTTTATTGAAATCTTAAGTGATTATGCATTGAAAACAAGTTTTAAATGGATGTCAGTAGTTAGACTTCGGTAGTCTTTTTGAGAATATATAAAACCAACTATGGATAATAGCTTTATGTTTGAGAATTTACCTTTCTTTAATATCTCTAAAATTTTGGCTACTATGCATTCCAAAATAACCATTTTAATCAGAGTTAAATTATTATTTAAGACTTGCCACTCAATTAAAATAAATCTTAACTAAACAATAATTACTATTATTATTATTATTATTATTGATGGGAATTGTACAGCACACAAAAACATTTTATGATGTTCTTAAAATTCGAGTACGGTTGTTATATTTAAAAAAAAAAGTACTTAGCTAGTTTCTAAGCATGCCTTTGATAGGCTGATTTAATGCAAACTGAGTATGCTATGTCAGAAGTCGGTAAAAAAATCCTATCCTTTGATACCTTATTCATTGCTGTAGGCTTTGTATTAGTTGAGAAAAAGGGATGTTGACAACATAAATAATATATAGGATTTTCTTAAAAATAGTAAATACAATTTTAGGGCTATTTTAAGTGATAAAGTTAGAAAACTAATAATCAATGAAATATCTTTGTGTTTTGACTTTGGGATTAAATAGCATTCAACAGCAATCGAGTATAAAATTCTTGTTCAACTCTAAAAGAAAATAAATTAAATAATTGGATAATCATAGGCTAAGTTTAAAATACCAAGAAAGTTAGGTATGTTAAGTTTCAGAAAAGTTCTAGGGCATATATAGTTTTGGAACTAATGAATGGTTTCAATAGTTTTAAGGGTGGAGAAACCAAAACTTGAATAATAAAATAATCCTGGAATGAAAATTGTAAATCCTTTTTAAAATCAACCTTTAAAATTCAATTTAATCGACTTTAGTGGCAAAGTTAGGGCTATTACACTTAGCCAAAAATTATAATTACAATATAAGCTGAACAAATAATACACACAAATCATGACCAAAAACTAGAGCTTATTAAATATATATTACATAACAAAGAAACCGTAAAAAAATTGTTAAACTTTAGGAGAAAAGAGTTATATTGAGCTTGATTTACAGTTACACACACACACACACACACATACACACACACACGATGTGTCATCACATTTCACACATTTCATTCTCATGACTGAGCTCCCACACACAGTGGTACTAATTACATTTATAGATGGTTTATTTGGATTTATACATAACTGAAGGTTATAATAAAGTTAATTATAAGGAAACAAATGTATTATTTTCAATAGATTTGTTTTTAAGAGCTAGTTTGTGAAATAACATAGGGGCCCACTGCACTCGCTGTAGTGAAACTTAATACATGCAGAATTTGGTAATTTAGAGTTGTCAAATTCAATGGATAAGAGATTCCCTCCTATAAGTTGATCATATTTTAATTAAGTTTATAAATCAACATGAGGATTACCTACCACTAACAAATATAAAAGGGGTCAATAATTATTATTGTTTTAGCATTAAATTTTACTACCTGCTTAAATCATATGCAGATAAAATGATTAAATATGATGAATTCGTCTTAAATATTGAATTTCCTCTCTATTTTTTGGTCATATTTAAGAGCAGTATGTTTAGAAGACATTAACAAGAAATGCAAAAACACCTATTTCTTGTTAATTCAATAATACTTAATCTACAGATACTATGAATAAACATGAATACATATGGTATACATTAAAAAAAACAAATTATAGTTTTTAATGGATATAAAAAAACAAAAGAACATAATCCAATACCAAGATTAGATTACAATCTAGCTAAACAATATACCTAGTTCATGCTTTTACAATAATTGTAAGAAATTAGGTGATTTTCCCTTTTAAAACTATATGTATATATATATATTTTTTAACTCTATAAAACTTACTGTCTGTTTAGGTATTTAGTTATTTTTTAATTCTATGAATCTTACTGTATGTTTAGGTTACTTGCACAATGGAACTTATAGTTAGTTAATTTAAAAAAAGTTTATTTAGCAATTGTTTTAAAATTGATGCGAGTGTTCACTGCATTAACCCTGAAAAGTCGAAGTCTTACCTTGACATTATACTATAGAGTAGCTTATAAGATAGGGCCATAATTCATTCAGTCATGGTAAGAATGCTACCTTTCACAGTAAACAGTGTGTACAAATGTTAGATTTATACAATAATGTGTAAAAAAAAAAGGACCACATTTGAAGTGTTTCGGCTCCTTAAAACCATTTTAGGGTCATAGTACATCCTACCATAACATACTTTCTTTCGAAATACATCAATCTCTGAAGGATTTAAATCTAAACTTTTTGAAGGTTATTAACATTTGAGGACATCATGCAACCATTTCTTGTTACTTTCAAATAACATTTTCTAAGATGTCAACTAATAAAGATTTTTTTTGAACTGGCTTTTTTCTAAGAAAAACGGGTTTATAAAACATTGAACCAAAAGCAAAAAAATAAAATAACCATGGTATTGACCCAAAAACCCTCACCTCCACCACCACATATAGCTGTATACACAGATGTGTGAATAATTGAGTTGACAACTTAGAGAGGACTTCAAAAATGGTAACTAGATATAAATTTCTGAAAAAGTTTAAATAAATATGGCCAGTTAATATGCTTTCATAAAGATATAGACCTACCAAATGCCCATCAACAGGGTTGCTTTCAAGGGGGAATGACAGGGAAGCAGTACCCTCACTTCATTTGAGGAAGTTGCCGTACCCCCACCTTTATTTTTTGAGTCCATTTAGCATGGGCCTACTTCCCAGGCTAAGGAAATGCCAAGGATACCCAAAGACAGCAAACAGTTAAACTGAAACAATAGTTATGAATCAAAAAATTTCCATTTTTTTAATTTTTCTAAAATTCTTTGGTATTTCCACATTTTTATTTAAAAAATGTACAATAATAATTTAGCAATATTGTTTATTTAAAATCATATAACCTGAGTAATTATTTTTAAAACCAACATTTATTTCTTGCCTTCTAGGTTCATACAGCTCATATGAAAAAAAAGAACATGCTATTATTCTGTTAAAGGCCATTTGTGGAGTTAATGCTAGTAACCGGATGAAGGGAACGTGGAGGTGGCTTTGATGTAACGGTGCAAAACAACCACTATCCGTGTTGTGTGCTGAATATGGTTGTGTGTTATAACGAAAACTTTTTTACAAATTATGTTGAGAGCAGGGTTTCAAAATATCATGATATTTAAATAAATATCAAAATATTGGATATATATGATAGTTATATATCAGGGTCTTGATATATATTGTAAAATTTCTCAAATCAATACATTTATATACACACACCCACACACACACATTCCACACCCACACTAAATGTTTATGTAGATAAATTGTATATAAAGAGATAGTCATAC
Source organism: Timema bartmani (assembly GCA_902151455.1). Classification (NCBI taxonomy): domain Eukaryota; kingdom Metazoa; phylum Arthropoda; class Insecta; order Phasmatodea; family Timematidae; genus Timema; species Timema bartmani. Next base: position 38,488 of record CABFWB010001296.1, read on the forward strand.
ACATTTACACATCAATAATTACTTATAATTAGAATTTTATTATTCTGTATGAACAAAATTGATTTAATGATTTTAGTCAAGGCAGCTAGATTAGGGTTTTTTAAAACTAAAATTCTGTTTTCAATATTTTATTAACACAATCACACAGATAAGTAAAAGTTGTGAACATACTGTAAAAAAAAAAAAAAANAAAAAAAAAGTTAAATCAATGATCGGGACTGTGTTGAACTTAAACATATTACATTATGATTAATGTTAGAACAAAAATACAAACATGAAGAATTTTCAGTCAGTGTCTGTCTCAGGTGTCTCATAATCTTCACCTTGGTTAACTAAACTGATATTTTGTCTTTCAACTTCCTCTTACTCTGATTCAGGCCAAAGCCACTTTAAGTTTGCTTTTTTACTGAATTAAACCTTGTTCAAGTATTTGAACAAAAATATTAAATTACATTTCCCAACTAATTTCTGAATTTTGATTGGACTAAGCCAAAACTTGAAAAAATGCGTTCAAAGCGAGCTGTTGATGCAACATATGTCAACAACTGTTTACACATTTTTTAAAATTTTTCCCATCCAAACCATGCAGCAGATTCTGTAATATTAACCGATTTCCACCAAGTCAAGTGGTACGAAACTGCTTACCAAACAAATATGAGGGAAAGGGCATACTGGTTGTTGATAGAGCCTCAACAGTTTGGATAAAGCTATTACAGATAGAATGCAGATGCTCAAAGGCTAGTTCTGTTTGTCTTTCAGACAGATTTCGTCCACAGAATCTATGATCACATAAGTTTGCCAAGTAGTGTATAGGATTTAATACCATATTATTACGTTATATTAAATATGTCTGTACAATGTGTGGTTGACCTTTTAGGTCTATTTCTAGCTTATGCCACACCCCAAAAGCAACTGAAGTTGTTGCATAATCTCAATGGACACTGTCTAATGCCACAGATATGAGTGATCCAACTAATAAAAACCAAGGTACTTATTTTGATATGAACATCATTTACAATTTTAAATATGTCCTTGTCAATATCCTTGTGATCTTGGCATAGTTGAATTTAGATTCCTTTGTTGTCAAGAAATGACTTAATGGAATCATTCACTGAATTCCATCTAACCTCTAAAGGCAGCACAAGTTTTTTTACCTTTGGCTGCTTTGTACCAAGCAGCTGGTAAATTTTTGTTTTGAAAGTATTTTACTACCTTAATAATATTGCATTTTTTTAACCACTGCAATTTGAACATCTTCTGCCAAGAGATTTAAAAAATGAGCGGAACAACCACACTGAATTTTGTCAATGTCATCTGTTGTTTCTAGCTGTCTGTGCATTTTGGTGATGTTACCAGTGTTGTCTGTCACAAAACTTTTTATTTTTACCCCAAATGAACTTTCACGATTTTTAATGGATTTAACATCAATCTCTCTCAAATACTATGCTGTGTGTGAGTGGCCTAAAGTATCAACAGTTTCAACTAAATCAGATTCTCAATACTGAGTCATCACTGAACAAAATACAAGAGGCCTACAATGGATGTTTTACCATCCATCTACTGACATTGATACAGTCTGTCCTTGAAGATTTTCTTTGCATTCAACCAAAAGAGTCGTATACAGTGTTAAGTATTTCATTTCCAAGCAGGTATGGTCATGGTGGCTTATAACCTCGTCTCATGAGCTTACACATTTTTTACAAATTCTTCATTAGAAGCATGATTAAATAGAGCATTTGCAGAATCAAAACATCTGCCAATTTGATGGCTGATATGCTCAATATAAGTATTTTTAGACATTAGAAATCCATCTGAATCCTTGAAAACTTTAATCACCAATTTAGTTATGCATTTTTTCTTTACTGGAACATTAATAATAATAATAATAATAATAATAATAATAATATTATTAGTAGCCACACGTCTTACAACCCGTTCGGGTAATACGCACTTACGCTAATGTGCAATGGTAGGGGGATTGTGAAATGAAATGGAGGACCTACAGTTTAACGTGGAATCCGAACCACGGTGGAGGCCTGGCATTCCTCACATTCACAATGTTGTGATTAATACACATCTTGTCAGAGGTGAAGGAAGGGTTTGGCAATCAGACAAATCTGTTTACTGGAACAATTAATTCAGTTGTAAAATAGAGGAGGACTAATTTAAAACACAATTTTTTCTTTGGGCTTTCTCTAACAAATAGACATACAAATTTCAACAAAATACAAAACACAGTTTTGAAAATATCACAAGGGGCTAAAGCAATAAACATCCCCCACAAGTAGGCCTGCATATAAAAATAAGCAAAGCCTTCATAACAGATTCATTTGTCCTTTTAGTTGTAGTCAAGGTTGTAGACAAGGAGAGGGGTTTGGGGGTTCAACGCCTCCGAGAGTTGACAATAAAAAAATAATACCACCTTATTTACGGTTTAAACAAAACAAGAATACATGAGTTTACAGGTATTCTAATGTTTGGTACATTTTTAAAGACAATTTGTGATTGTGTTCATTATTCAGGCAACAAATCTGGGTAGACTATGGAAGTAATAGTGAATGTGGGAATAAATGTGGAAGAGAGTGGTCTTTGAGATTAGGAAACAAAATATTTTAATTGTAAACTATTTGAATGGTAGTTTCAAGAACCCATTGCAAATGAATCGGCAAAGAAAAAAAGAATGAGAGGGTGGGATAAGATAAAAGGAAGGAGGTCCAGCTTCAACCCCCAAACAGCTTGTAGTTAAATATATAAGTCTAAGTCTTCAACACATTTGGTAAGGTTGGAAATACCTTTATTTGAAAAGTGTACAATTTTGGACTAAGTAGCAGGGGAGACAACTTTTTCTACAATCACAAATTTTTAAACATCTAGCTTAATTAGAGAAAAATGACCAATGTTGGGTCAGTGGCAGCAGAAAATTACTTGTGTAAGGAGGTCAATTAACCAAAAAGGTATTTTGAGTTACCCTCCCAGCCTAAAGAATTTCGGGGATCCTTCCCTGGCAGCCGAAGAGCTTTTGGAGTCATCATAGGCCTTTTTTATTAAATTATACTTTTATAGAATATATATGGAGTGGTCTTAATTTATACATTTTTTTAAAAATTTCTGCTTCTAAAAGATCTTTAAAACATATCTTAACAAAGGTTTTAAATTTTTATTCAATCAATGCCTTTAATTTAAAAGCTTTGAATTTTTTTAATCTGATAAAATTCGAAAATATAGGAGGGGAGTGAAATAAATATAAAGGGGGCATAAATTACTAGCCCCCGAAAATCCCACTTCCCTACCTGAAACCCCCCACACAAGTTGGCTACCACTTTATCTTTTAATAAGTGCTCAATGTAAATTCTCAGACTTTGAGGGAGGAGGCGCTAGGAAGTTTCTAAATGTTATATAAATTTAAAAGATTAATTTTAATGTAGCCCATTTAATCCCTGCCATTAATTACCATACAAACTAGTTCTAGATAGCTTCTAGAAGCATTTAATATTAATAATGTTTCTTTGGCTGTGACCATTTGGGAGCCGTAGCCCAGTGTGAGCTGTCTCTCAAGGTCAATCCCCCTACCATTACCATTCTGGTGCCAGCTTTACACTAGTGAATAGGGCTAGCCTAAGTGGGCCCGCTATATGATAAAAGTAGTGTATAGTTTGTTTTTGCGTTTATGTTTCTGTATTTTAATTTGTGATAAGACCCATGGAGTTAGATGACGTGTGAAAATGATTCATTAAAATGAATATGGTAAATTCTTTTATAAATTTTTTTATTTTATTCATTAAAACTGTAAGAAAAACTTTAAAATAAATGGTTGGGAGCCCATCAACGTAATTACTTTACATACCATCCAGGTGTATGGCAAGAAAAAATAATACAATGTTTTGTTAAGTAAAAAATCGTGGTTAACTGTTAATGAAGAATAACAGAGCTTATTTAGTTTTTCTTGTTTATTATTTGGTGGTGAGGTGTTGTCGACAATGGTAGGCTGTAATAATCTTAAGCATTTAAGTAAAAGAATTAAAACACATGAGGAATATGGAGTTCATTTGGAAAATGCATTTAAGTTTAAAACATTCATAATAGTAAATATTGCATCACAGATAGATTCCATGGTCAAAATTTCAGTCAAAAAACACAATGAACAAGTGTAAAAAAAATAGGAATATATTAAGCATATTAATAGAATGCTTAAAATACTGTGGTACTCAAGGAATGTCATTAAAAGACAGACACGCCCAACTTTTGTACAAGTAATATCCTCACTTGATAAGTTTAATTTAAAGCCTGCACTTTTTTATTATTTATGTTTGTAAATTTGTTTAGTGATTTTGTAATTCCAGTGATTTATAAAAATTAGGATAACTTAAAGGAATTTAATTTAAGATATAACACATGGTGAGAAAAAAATAATCACGGGTAGGTCTTGACCTGGCCCACCCAAAAATAAAGATCAAAGATCACGCTCCGCCACAGACTAATTTATAAGTATTTCAAGAATCAAATAAATGATTTGTTAGACTTAAAAAAAAAGTAATTATTTCTTGTGTACTTTAAGAAGTAGTGTGATACTGTGGAAATATTTCAGTGAATATATATTTTTACATTGAAATTATAAATGAACTCAATTAAAATTAGCTATTGGGGTTTTAAATTATGCTTCCTTGAAAATGTATTGACATAACTTGCAAATACAGTGGATTCCGGTTAATTGGGACAAATTGGGCTAGGTCACTCTGGCCCAATTTAGCGGCTGCCCTAATTAAACGAAATTTTAATGGTACAAACATTTATTCAAAGGTACTGTGACTAAAGCAAAAAGCAAACTAAATGTACATATGTAAAATGAATATACAGTAGGCCTACATACTTGTATATGTAAAGTAAGGGTTACACATTACTTAAGAGTTCTTTCTTTGAAAAAAAATTTATCAATTGTGCCCTGACGTGTTTTCTTTATGGACTGCACCTGTACAAAGTCAGCGTAGGTATCTAGTGCTGATATAGGGTTGCCTTCGTTGCCTTCCTGCATGAAGTAGTATCTCAATTCAGCAATATGTTTCATCGCATCCTGGTTAGTCACTCACTTAGGTGTTTCATTGTCATCATTTTCTTGTTCTTCTGTTGTCTGAGTGTTTTGCCGCAGTTTCTTCAATAATTGTATCCTTACAATCTTCATTTTCATTATGGCATTAAAGGTTATCGTCGATGCCTAAGAAATCCTCACAATGTTGAACGTGTTGCAGTTCTAAAGACATTTCGTTGTCTGTACATATAAATGCATCTGAATCACAATTAGTTGTGAAACTACATTTAGCAAAACAATTCTGAATTGTTTTGTTGCTTATTCCTTGCCAGCTATCGGCGATAAATTGTACAGCTTCTAACAGTGAAACATATGCATTTAATTTCTATTGCTTTTGAAGACGTCAGCAAGATTTTCCTCAATCGCTTCAAGGATGTGATGATAATACGTCTTCAAAATTTTATAATTCCTGCATCCATAGGTTGTATCAGGGATGTGGTGTTAAGGGGTAAAATTCCAGATCAATATTTTTTAAACCATTTAGATGAGGATGTGCTGTGCAGTTGTCCAATATCAACAGAATTTTTCTGAACTTAAGTTGCAGTTCCATGTCCCAGTTCATTAGCCATTGCGTAAAAATATATGTGGTTATACACGCTTTCTTATTTGCATAATATGAAACTGGTAAACTGCCTATTGTAAGCCCCTTTAAACAACGAGGTTTAGCACTGTTACCAAAAACAAATTTTTTTTAAGTTTATCACTTCCTGACATGTTTGAGCAGCACAACACAGTTACACGACCCATTGCTTTCTTTGAACCGAATAGTGCTGTGTGTTTATAGCTCAGACAAATATCCGGTGTAGCATGATAATACAGGCCTGTTTCATTGGGGTTCTAAATGTCATCCGCACTAAATTTTTTAAGCTGCTCTGGGTAGTTTTCAGATTTCCATTGGTCAGTTCTAGTAGCATCAACACTGGCCTTCTCGCAATGTGCTTTTTTTGTAACTAATGTAATGTCTGCACTTCCATCGAGACAACCAACCATTCGTTGCTTTGAAATGTACATGATCTTGCTTTTTGGCCAACTATTCTGACTTGGTTTTTAACATGGGGCCACTCACACGCACACCTCATTTAGTTACAATGTAAAACCATTGATTTAAGCATCCTTAACATCTGGATCTTGTCCTTGACTCTTTCGCTTATGAGATGTTTTATTTAAAACGATGCGCAATTTTCACTGCTCTCTAAGTTTTTCTTGTTGCTGTAATAGTCATGAAAATTTAGATTCCGGCACCTTAATTATCAATGATAGCTGATGATGACTGATGTTAGGAGGTTGACTCTTGATAAGTTGGGGGCTTAGCAGGTTTGAAAGTCCTGGTTGTAGGTACCACCATGGATAGGTACAGGATTGTCCGGGTCCTTATGGTTTGTGTCAAAGCAATGATTGTTGATCAGCTGCCTGAAAGGGCCTGTAGTAAGGCCTTTATATTCCGCATCACATGATTTGCACTGTAGTTGATATATCAAGTTATTTGTTTTGGAATTATAATGACCAGAGATTTTGCATTCCAATTTATTAACTATACTGTAAGGATGTAGCTGGTAAGTGGATTCTATATGTTCTACGGCGGTGGTTACCACTAGGGTATTAACCTTTGGTAGTCCCTTTTTATTCTCAGATTCTCTTGGGATCAGTAAGTTTAAGACGGACTAGAATATTTCGGAGATTGGGTGGCCGTTTGAAAATGACTCTTGGGGATGAACTAATAAGGTTTTGGGTCTGGTTAAAACTGGTTAGGAAATTGTAGCGACTTTTAAAGGTAGTGTTTAGTTGATATTGGCTTTCAACATATATTTCAACAAACCCACCTTAAAGTTCACAAAGAAATTAGACCTCCACCTGGCAATTCGATTGTTTCTGGTTGCGACTCTTCCAATAAGAGAATTTCACCACTGAGTGATTCACACAAACAGCCCTTTGTAAAACAAGTTCCCTCATTCATAAAGACAATTCTTGGACAAAATTCACAAAATTAAAAACCTTCCACCAAACTGTTTTCTGGTCACTATTGATGTCACTACATTGTACACTAACATCCCTCATGTACATGGAATGTCAGCAATGGAGCATTTCTTAAAGTGCAGACCTCCTGGGTCCAAACCAACAACTTCTTTCTTGGTGGAGCAGGCTAGGATGATTCTTCAATTCAACAACTTTAGTTTCCTGGAAAAAACACTAACTACAGATAAAGGGCCAAGCTATGGCTACACCTATGACTCCTTCATATGCAAATCTTTACATGTGACTACTACTAGAAGTACGCCTTTTAAAATCTCAACCTATTAAATCCTCTGTATGACTGTGTTACATTGAGCTACAGCATCCTTGGACATCTTTCGAGATAATCTCAACAATTGCAGGCCCTTAAATTTCACCCATAATAAATTACAGCATAGTCTAATTTTGCTTGATGTGAATCTTTTTCTTGAAAACAACCAAATTCACACTAGTATAGAAATAAAATTCACAAATCACCAACAATACCTCAACTATCATAGAAGTCATTCTGCATACATAAAAAAAGTCTCTATCAATTAGCCTTATCACCTGAGCCAAACAAATATGTTCAAAACCCAATAATCTAAATGAATATTGTGAAAATCTCTCCACAGAATTACAAGCGTTTAATAGACAAACAAATCTCCGGACCACTCTCCAGAGGCAACAATGATCCTCCAAAAAAAGTTGAAAACATCTCTCTCACAACACAATACTATCCTGGTCTCCACGCTGAATAAATACTATCCTTAAAAGTGGCTACAATTTCTTAACCAGTTTCACCTAGACCCTAAACCTTCTTAGTTTATCGCCAAGAGTCACTTTCAAAGGGCCGCCAAATCTTTACAATATTCTAGATTGTCCTAAATTTCCTGACCCCAAGAGAATCTGAGAAGAAAGACATACTACAAAAGGTTAGTTCTCATGTGGTAGCCCCCGTTGCAGCATGTATGAAATCCACCTACCAGCTGCATATTTCAACAGCAAAGTTACTAAATTGGAATACAAAATCCCTGGTCTTAACTAATGCAAAACAAATACCATGGTATATCAACTACAGTTCAAAACATTTGATACAGAATATATAGGCCTTACTAAAGGTTCTCTAAGGCAGCGAATGAGCAATCATTGTTTTGACACAAACCACAAAGACCTGAACAAGCCTGTACCCAACAAGGTTGGTACCCACAGCCAGGACTTTCAAACCTGTTACGCCATAAAAATAGTGAAAGCTGTACCTATCCAGGCTGGTACCCATAACCAGAACTTTCAAAACTACTAGACCACCAAAATATTAAGAGTATTTGTAAAGAGTGCAACAGTTCTCATAATCAAACCGTGGGAATTGGTCCACCAATGGATTACCAAATAAAGATTACCACCAGGCTTTAATAGTAGATAGATTCTTTCTTTCAAAAATATTTTAACCTGTTGGCACAGTGTTTTTCTAACAGTTTCTTTTTGATTTCATATTTGAGTAATTCTATGATTGTGTAAAGTGTATTCCCTCTTCTCTTTTTGTTTAATACAGGCAACAATGCCAAAATATTAATCAATTTGTGTTAAAATTTGTATTTAAATGTGTGTTTAAATATTTTTACAATTGAAGATAGGAGAAAAAAAGAAAGAAAGAGGTCACCTCTGTGCATTGGATTCTTCCCAAATTTTTCCTCTTTCCCTAGGAGGGCTTTTTTCATCAAATTTACACTTATTAGTTTTTTTTTCTCCTTTTTCTTTATTTTTATAAATTTCCATTATTATATTTAAAAAAAAGCTACTATTGTAGCATCTAGGGGCATGTTGCAAATATAACTCAAATCACAGCTTTAAAATGTAGTCATCTGATTGTGAGTTTTTAATCAAATGTTGTAGTATGAAGTTCTTTCAATGACATTTAATAAGATAATTTGACATTTATGGTGAAGTAGATTCAGTTGCTACACAACCCAGTATTTCCAAGAAAGAAAGGAGTATTGCAAGTTTCAATGTAAAGGATAGACATAAGATTATGAAAATTTTTCATTGAACATAATGGGAAGAATTTGACTTAAATAGTGCAGAAAAAATGTTTGCCAAACTCTGATAAAATTGTGTAATATGGCATTGTAAAAATTCTACACTTTGGTCAAATTGTGTATAATTATGCACTAATATTTCTGAATAAGTGTCTAAACTTTTACAATAATTGCATTGTTTATTGATGTATACAGTTGTCAAGAGTGTGGTTCATTTTCATTAAAGGTTCTTCCTGTCTTTAAATATAAATTAGTACTAAAACAATCCACTAACTTTTTACACAATCCTTATATGTGGTATTCTAATATAGTACTAAATTTGGTGTTAGAAATAATCTGTAATTGGCACATATAATATAATCATTTACCAAATTAGTACTTGTATAGATTTGGGATTTTAATCAATTACCAAATTATTGCACTGTTTCAATGCGTAGCCTTGTTTACGTGATCATGTTGTGATGTGACTAAATAATTATATTTAATAAAATAAATAGGATAGAATTGTTAAAAAGTCAATTATAAATAAAAGTAAAAACACTAACACATATTTACAAACACTTCTTTATTTTGTTTCTTTCACAGCAGAATCCTCAAGAAACAATAATAATATGATTAAAGGGGAAGTTAGCTTTAGCGACACCAACTATGTTGTGAAAGATGAAGAAAATTCTCTAGTGGACTTGGAAGTTCTCTGGAGGTTCTTCTATTTTTCTCTGTGGATGAAAGGTGGGGCTAGGGTTACAAAAGAGGTGAAATCATGCCTTATTAAAGAATTTTTAGGTTGGGTTGGGTGAATTGTTAATGTACAAGTTAAAACCTGATTCAGGTTATGCCTCCATTCATAACCTTATCTTTGTGGATTAATACACGGTCAAAGTGTTAAAATAGTTTACCAGAACCCTAAGAAATATATCCCAGCTAATAATATGAGAACTAGCACAACAATGGATCCCAAAGTCCAGAAAACGCCTGTCCTAAATATTCATTAGCCAGGAAGGATTTCAACCCTGTTGCAAGACTCGTACCACCTGCCATTCACATAAGACAAAAGAAGAACAAATAAAGATAATCAAGTCCACCAGAAAAGTGTTCAACTTTCACAACTGTGCTGAAGTTAACTTCATCTTTCAAAAATAAGGTGGCATCACTAAAACTAACTTCAACTTAATGAGGAAGATTCAATGAAAGCATAGAAATATTGAAATAATGTATTTCTAAATAGCTTAGTGTTTTTACTTTTATTTGTGCTAAGCTTTTCTACCAAGTAGTCTTAATTACATATTAAATTTAAATTCTTAAGAAAAGAAACAATTTAAAGTAGGAGGTGAATTCAGGAAGTGTCATTTGGATATTAAAATAAAAGCAACATTTTAAAATAAATTATTATACTTTTAGAAAGGGGTTTGCGAGTTAAAAGTTTTAATTCGAGTCGATCTCTAGTGAGCTCTCCATAAAGCTCCTGAATATCGAGTCAATCTCGAATGTGGGTTGAATAAATATATAGTCTTAAAACCTAATTGTGTTGATGAAAAGAAAATGTGTCTTGATATATTTTTTTTTATGAAATAAGAAACATATTTTAAATAAAATACCAGAGAGAGGAGTAAGAGCACTATTGATTTTTTTAGATGTACAAAGTACAAATAGAGTACGTCTTGCACCAAGCTAATTTGTGTTCTAACAGCCTATTTCATCTTTATCTACTTTTCATACCCTCATTTAACAACCTGTTTATTTAGTAGCTAACCTTGACATTCTAATGGCGATAAGCACATGTTGAGTTATTCTTACTCACCACACCAACTACCCCAACTTTCCAAATTCCCCTCTAACTGTACATTGCCGATCTGAACAATACTCTCTTTGTTGTGTTATTCTTACTCTAACCCTCCTACTCCCTTCTTCCACATTCCCCCCTAACTGTAAATTATTTAACAAAACAACCTTCACAACAAGCAGAGAGAAGAATAAACAATTATTCATTTGGCACCAGACACACAATGCCAAGAAAAAAACCTTTTTTAAGAAGCTCTAAATTTAACGAGACCATAAATCTGTCCTTACCAATCTCAAAGAATTGTAAGTTATGGCATGAAAAAGTGCAGTTATTTTTGTTAAGGTTTTACTAACAAGCATAGATGTATTTTCCATCTGACAAATGGCAGCCATTGATCAGAAGTGTGGACGGATTTGGAACTTTTGACAGGTAAAAAATATATTTGTTCTTGTACTATGTTTTTAGTAAGAATGTGTGACTTAATTTTTAAATTTAATTACAATTTTTTCTGATTTATAAATTTTATATCTATTTTACCTGGATACTTATATCTTCATTTGACGGTCTCGAATAAAATTAATCAAAATTTACTCAATTGAATTAAAAATATCTATATAAATTGTTTAGCTTGAAATAATTTAATATAGATGTACAATGTAACAAAATTTTAAGGCTGTTATCGCCGATATCAATATGTTTATTACAACTTTGGGATGGGAGCTGTTCAGTAGACAACATCCAATTATCAGAAGTGGGTGCTAGAACTGATGCAGCAGGGTGCATTATTAAAATCGCTTGTGTTAAGCTTGGCATTAAAATAAAATTTTAAAATACAATTATATTACTGGTATTATATCCATAGTTCACCTTCAGAAATGTAAAAGTTTCAAAATGATGTAAAAATTAATATTTATAGCAACTATACAAAAATTATTATATATTAAATCATAACAAATATTAAAAGGTCATATAGGGTAAATATTATTTAATATTATATTTCACCTTCTTTAAATGCAATAAAGACTAAGAATGTATAGAATATTGTGACTTACTCTAAGGCACAAGAAACTCAATTGTCCATTGCCACACTTACAAAAGTTCGCCACCTATCCCTATCTTGAGCTAGTTCTATCCAGTTCCCTTCATTACACCCCATCTCTTTCAAGTCCATTATAATGTTATTCTTCTATCTGTGTCTAGGTCTTCCCAACGGTCTCTTCCCATTGTGTTAAAAAGTCAAAATCCTACACATGGTTCTAGATTCTTCCAATCCCGCTGCATGTCCTGCTCACTGTAATCTGCGAGCTTTGATCATCCTAGCAATATATTGTTATGAGTAGAGGACATATCTATGATATTCCTTACTCAAAACATGTAAAGGTTATAGTTCCAATGAAGGGAGAACGCTCTAGTATCTAAGCCTATTAGCATGGGCACAATTCAAATATTATTAAGAAGTTTGAACTACCACCTTTTCATTTTATGTTTTTAGGTAATATGATGAATAGAGAAAATAATTAAGATGACCAATCGAGGAGCTTACTAGTAAAATACATAGTATCAACTATAATAATTGAATGAGCAAAATTTTCATAAAAATTAAATTTGTTTGGTTGTGCAATTAATATATATTTTTTGATCAAATTTATCTTGGTACATTGTGAGTGTGTGTGTGTGTG
>CABFWB010001296.1:51216-78154 GCA_902151455.1 Timema bartmani
GGGGGGGGGGGGGGGGGGGTGTATGTAGGTGTGAGTTTACTCAATCATCAAGAATTTTTACAATAGTGGTAAGATTACAATGCTTCATTTTCAGTTGTATGACTAGTTAAAAAATACTTATTTCTATTCATTTTTAAATGTCCTTAAATAATTTATTGGTCTTGATATACAAATTATTCAAAATGTCACCCTATAGGAATCAAACATGAATTCCCTCAGATGTAGTAAACCTAGTGATAAGACTGGTGCCTTACTAACCTCCAACTTTAACACAGTAATTTCCAACCAAAGGATTGCAACCTTATTTGGGGTCACAGGTCTTGTTGAGCTTATTTATAGATTAATATTTAGTTTACTAATTTATTAGAATGACTATAGGAAGGTACAAAATCAAAATTAATAAAACTTTCAGAGGTTAAAATGATCAAATCTGAGTGTGTTCATTTGGTTGTACAACTCTGACTTAGATGACTGTAGCAGCCCAGTACTTAAGTAGGTGGCGCTGATACTATAACATCCAAAATTCTGAGTTAAATGATTCTCTTTAGTAATATGTTAGTCACATTCATATGGTCAATATATAAGCAATTTATAGTAATTAAAACAAGTATCAGTGGGTACAAGGGCTTAACATCACACTCTTGTGTATTTCGGTGAGGGGGAGGTCAGGATCAAAATTTTCGGCGGGTATACAGGGGGTGAGATTTTTTAAATGGTTTCCACTTCTCCCTCCAAGCAAATAAGGGTACATTTACCATGAAGTCTACCTAACAACTTTAATTAAATTAGGAAAGCCGTGAGTGAAGTGAAAAAATAACTTAACAATAGGACTTTATCGTCTGTGAGCGATCAAGTAGTTTTTATGGTCCCAGGGTCAAAGAATTGAGCTTAAACCGTATAAAAAGCTGGAAACCACAGTTCTAATATATTTTATTTATAATAATATTCATACAGTGGAAAATACATAATACAATGTGTATAAAGTCCACCCCGTCTGCCTCCCCCTGTGTACAATGCTAATTTATGTAAAGAAAATATATATTTAACATTACCAAGCAACTTTAAATGTTTTACAGTCATTAGCAAAAAATTATTGCATTTGAAATTTTATTAAAAATGAGATTTTTTTTAGCTATAGATTATTTTCTCTTGAGCCCTATTACCTAAAACAATAATATTAAAACTTTGTGGTTTAGACATGTCTGCAATATTTGAATTGCGCCCATGATAATATACTAAGAAACTAGCGCATTTGGCTTCAGTGACTAATAATTTTAACTAAAGAGTACACAGACCTGTATCTTAGATCTTGGTGAAGGGTAAGTAATTCATCTACATGTAGCCTCCTTCACTTCCCAGTATCATCTTTATTTTTGAACCAAATTTCTTTCTATGCATCATGTTTTTGAATACAGTAGATTACTTTTCGTCATATAAGGGAAGAGACCATGTTTCACAACTAAATAATAATGTGAGAATAGGGAATAAAATGACTTGGGGGAGAAAAAATTAATAAAGCTCTTTCCTGAGTTTAAAAATCATTTCATAAAACTCTTTCATGATTTGAGAGATTATTTCATAACTAAAATTAAAATGTAAATAAAACTCAAGTGATAGTGTTAACTTTATCACTCGGGATAACTAGATAATATTTTATACAAAGTATGCGAGCCCTAAAATAATATAATTTTGATAGCTTTAAGAGGAGTCAAGATAAAAAAAATAGACAAAATTAATTTAAAATAGAGATATTGGTTGAGTATTATGACCAACATATAATTTCATGACTCACCAATTAATAGCAATAAATGTTTATAAAAGAGTGTGTCTACTGGACCAGAGTATTGAAATACCAGTCTATTTCCAGTATTTCTAGTATATTAAAATATATATATACTTTCAGAACCAAACAATCCCTATTTCAAAATCATAAGCAAAGGCATACTTATTGTTTTAAATTAACTCAAAAAGTCCGAAATTCTTTTAATACTAATACTATGAGCATCGAAATAGTAAAACTAATTTTTCTTATTTGTAAAAAAAAAAAGTTTTGTTTGAATTTTGAAGTGTAAAATTTGTTTATTTATTTAAGTTTATTTAGAGACTATACAATATGCAGGGTTCCTTAAGTATTTGTAAAAAAAATTCTCCCCAACTTTTCCCCGACTATTTTCCCAAGTTCCCTGGACTATTTTCCCAAGTTCCCTGACCATCTTTTCCAAATCTTGACCAAATTTCCACTATAATTTTATGGTACTATTCTGTGGAAATATTAATTTAATTACATTTATTTCGGCCTCCTCCTCCTCCCCTAAAGCCGAGCTTGCCTCACCTCTGATGGAAGAATAAGAAAGCAAATGTCTTGCCAATCAGTTCAGGGAAAATGATGGAAAAATAACAAAATATTTCAAACCCTATCAAAAATGAAAGGCTGAAATCCATCTACAATTGTTTTGCAGAAAGCTAGTATACACTTCAGGAATGGATCACAGGCTGCTCTTTTCAGTATCCCTACAGGTTTTATTTTAGGAAGCTTTTCTTCTTAAAGAAACTTAACAACGTGCTCCCAAATTTGTAATGCCCTTTGAATGCACATTGCATTCTCTAACCACTGCACACCACAGAACTCCAAAGGAAAAGTTGTAAACCCTGTCAACTGGGTAAACAATGCTCGAGGAGCTGTAGAGTCAGTGAACAGGTAGTACATGTGACACAATGAGCAATTTATATCCCAAATGACAGGTTCCACTCCTGTTCTCAAGGAACCATGAACAACATGAAGCTCACATGTCCTCAGATTTATCAAAATACATACTTCATTGTCTGTGACAGATTTAATGTGTTCCTGAAGTGTTATAAACTATGAATTGACATTTGGGCCATCAATTGACACTTGTATCAACTTAGAGACTGGAAGAGGGGAAATACCATCCAAGAAATGATTAAGTAATTCTTCAGCGGTGCTTCTATCGAAAAAAACACTAGCTAAGCAATAACTGACAACTTTATGATTTTCCTTGTCCCAGAATCTGAATACAATGTCCATTTGCCCTCTTTGAATAACTTTATTCAATGCGTCATCAAAACAAATTATATAGTTGTTACATGATTTTAGGCAGTCCAGAAAATTGTTATGAAAGAATAGAGCCAAGCCATGCACAATGAAATATGCAGCCTTGTCTCCACCAAGAGTAAAGGCACTGGCAATGGAACACTCAAGAAACATCAACTGAAAAATTGTACTTAAATTATTGCACGAATTGAAATACATTTTGTTGTCAACAACTTGCAAAGCCCAAATGACATCTGCCTTATTTATATTATCTTTCATAACAAAAGTGTTAGGGTTTCTTCGAGCCACTACACTACTTTCACTTTTGACAACACCTTCCTCCTGCGGCTTTACAATTTTCGATGAAACGGAAGTGTGACACGAATTGTCATTTCCCTGACTTTTTTTTAAGCTTCCCTGACTTTCCCTGACTTATTTTCCCCCCTGACATTCCAGACATAGGAACCCTGATATGGTAGCTATATCTTTCTAATTTATTCTTAAAAACAATACAAATAAGTTTTTTAAAAAACTCAAATAAAGATAATAGGGGTCTGTGAGCTCATGTTTATTGATTTGATTATTTCAAGTGAGTTTCTCATGAAGCTCCCGAATATCGAGCCGGGCCAAATTAGGGTTGATTAAATAGATCATTTTAAAACATAATTATTTAAATAATTAACATAAAGGTGTTTAAATTATTTTTATTTTATTTTAATTTTATTTTATGAATTAAGACTCGTATAAAATGTTTTAAAATACAAAATTGCTTATTTTTGAATAGTTAAAAAAAGTCATGATAAACTCTTAAATATAATGTGAAAGTAACTGAAAAATTAATTATTATTCAAATTAATGTTCCTATGGAAAAAAAGCCCTCAAAACTATGTTTAGAATGTGAAGACTTAAAGTATTCCTTATCTATCTGTAGTAAAGCTGTTCACATGGTGCTAGCCTCTTACCAGAAGGAGAAATAAAAGCATTAATTATTTTTAACTGTAAATATTATACTTTTACATCAATATGTACATGATACCTACCAACTTTCACTGAGCTATTTGTGTTTTGAAATCCCTACAAATTGATATATTTCTTTATCTTATTTTATTTAAGCCTAATACACCATGCCTTTCGTCAACCGAACCAGTTTGCTCAGTCTATGAACTGTACATTTCAATGGTCATTTGCTGCACAATAAAGTATTTGTTGGGTTCTTCCTCTACCCATCCCCCTTCCCTCCAAACTTCAGACAAAACACATCCCAACAAGTAGAAAGATGAGTAAAACATTAGTCATTCATCACCACACACACACACACACAGAATGCAATACAAAGAGAGAACCTTTTTTGTGGATCTCGAAAATGTGAGCTAATAAATCTTTTAAGCCCAAGCTCAATTAACTATTCAAAGCACGTTACTAAGAGCAAAATATGAGTGTTTGCAGAGCCCTAAGAGACAAGGTTTGTCATAAAAATGGTTTAACATCATTTGAACAAATCTTAATAAGATCTTGATCTTAATCTTAATATCATAATAAATATCTTAATAGGAAAAATGCAAAAAAAATATGTTTCTACTTGATTCATTTGTATAAAAATTTTACTCACAAAAATGTTGTTAACAAGTGCAAATAAAGCTAATTTTTCTAGAAGGGGAGAGTAGAGTCCTCTAGAAAATTTTACCACACCTTTAACCACCAAAGTTTTTTTATAGATAAATAGAGACCCTCTAGAAGAGGGTCCATTATATTACCAAGGGACCTGTAAACCCGTAGCCCCCCTCCACGCATTTCTATGAACATAGGTTTTAAATTCATTTATTTGAGTCTGGGATTTTGAGCTGATGAAATTATAATAGAATTACAACACCACTGCATATATGCATACATACATACACACACACTTATGTACATATGTGTGCATGCACACATGACTGCACGCACACACAAAAATAAAATTACGCCGTTCCCTTACAAGGTGAGCAAATAAATGTCCATTTAGTTCAAATAACTCCATACGTTCTCCATCCACACTAACTCTATTCACTTTTCTCTATCCTTGCATACTCCATAAGCTTCAACAACATATCATAAACCGAGTTATACCTGCTCTTTTATTCTTAAAATTCTTACTGCTCCTCTTTTTCACAAATTTGTCTAGAATATTTAAACATGTTTTACATGACCTACCCCTTCCTTTTGATACAAACACTCTTCCATCATATATTTGCTTTGTCACTTGATCCATTCTCAACATAACTAAACCAACGTAAAATGTCTTTTTCACATTGACCTATTGGAATTTGTTTCAAGCCGCACTCCTTCAGCACCCATTCATTACTGACTCTTTACACTAAGGGTCATTAATCGTCTCTATTTAAATTAATCAATAAACAATAATGCATGTAAAAATCTATGATTATGGTTGTAGATAAATTTCTGCTACAGCAATCTAAAGATGGAATTATAAAATTATTTTTAAATTTAAAATGAATACTAACCGCAAACATATACTACGCAAGTTATTGCATTATAAGACATAAAACAACAAAAAAAATTATAATTTCAAAATTTGGAAATGTGCATGTAAATACCTCTGACTAGGACTCTGAGAGTATTGTGATTTAGAGCTTTGAGTCAAGCTCGTCATTAAGCTCGAGATTGAGATCTAAAGCTTTGTAAGCTTATCATTTTTGAGCTTCCACTTGATGAACTTAAATCAATTTTTAAAACGCAATATTAAGCATAGGCTATTTAATTTAGGTAATATCGGCATTTCCACTTATAAATCCTTCGGTTACTTAATAATTTGTTTGAATTAACATCAATTTTCACATTAATAACGTAATAGATCTTTAAAACTACTTTTGACTGGTAAATGTATTCAATATTGTCCTCCATTTTGAATTTTCCTTGATTAAAGTTGTTTAGGTGTATAGCCATGACAAAGCAATAAAAATAAAAATAGCTAAGTAGATTATTAAATAATTATTGAATGATACTTTCTACTGTTTTTAACTGGTCCCTTTCTAAAATAAAAATTTCTGTTTAATTAAAATTTAATATCAAGAATATATTAATATATTATTATATTGAATATTTTCGAACTTAAGATATTTAAAACTCGTTTTATTAACTACAAAACTAGTACTAATTTAGTTACAATTTAGTTATAGAATTATGTTGATTAACCTGTCTAAAATCAATGTTGATATTAATTATTTCAATCAATATTTTACCTAACTTAACATATTTTAGATTAAAAAATCATTTAATATTTCATATTTTTTAATAAAAATATTTTTTTTAATATTTAAGTATGAACATCAACTTTTATAAGCATTTAAGATTGAATTGAAATACATTTCTCAACCATTTAAACATGTCTAGCAAGAGCCTGTACAACATGGATGTGCAACTGCTCAGAGAGGAATGGAAATGGAACAGAAGATGTGATCATACACGATTACATTAAGGAATAATAAACGAAATATGAAACACTTCAAATTTTTCTAACTGTTTATATGTTTTCTTATAAGGTAAATTAAGTTACTAAGGCATATTTTGAGGAAATATTATCTTATTAAAACGTCAATTTTACTATTTTTTTTTATTAAGAGTGTGTATAAATACTGAACACTAATGTAAAGTAGGTGATGGTGAAGTAAGCCAACCGGAAAAGAGAGTAAGGTTAGGTCTATATAGGACCAAACAACCTTCTCTATTTCTTATTAAGCTTTTACACTTCCCACTTCCTCAAACTTCCACAGCTGCCCATTGTTTTTAATTTTCGTAAATATTTATTTTTCATATGAAGAGATATCAATAAAAAAGTAATATTTCCTAAGATTCAAAACAATGTGCAACTGTGGAAGTTTTGAAGAAGTGGGAAGTGTAAAAGTTTGAGAAGAAATGAAATGAGAAGTGTTTGGTCCTATCTAAGCCTAACGTAACTATCCTTTCAGGTAGGCTTCCTTCACTATCACTTACTTTACATTATTGTACAGTGTTTCTACACTTTCTTACTACAAGCCTACATTTTCAAGCTATCAAGCAAGTAGGCTAATCATTTTATTTTATTTTTTTAAATAATTGTTTTTATAGTGATATTTTTATTTAAGTGTTGTTCTTATTTTAAAATCGTGTTTTTTTTAGTGTTATTTCTTATTCAAAAACCAATATTTCCGTTTCTTAACTTTTTTTTTCAAAGTAGGCTATATACTATTATAAAAATGGGTGTCTTTCAAATTTATGTTCTAAAATATTTTTTAAATTTCCAATTTTAGAGATTTGATATTTACATTCAAAATAAGCAAATAGGCCTATATGCTCTAACATTTTAAAATTACGAATATACTCGAGCTAAGGAGCTTTTAGAAATACTAGACTCGAATGAAAAAACCTGAGTTCGCAGACCCCTACCTCTGACCTTTATTCTATGAACATAAATATATGTGGGAATAATTACTTTGAAATTAAAACAAAAAATATCCTATGTTTTGTGAAAACACTGTTTAGGAAAAGTTGGTATCCTTAGGTTAATTATATAGATAGGAGGTCTAATTAAAATAAATGAAAAATGGTATCGTGAAGTTCAAACAAAAATAAAATTAAATATGGCATATTTTGTGTACTGGATTTAGGTTTAAATAAAAATTTAAGTCAATATCTTTTTTGTTTAAAATTGTAAATAAAAAGTAGTAGTAGTAATCTCACATCAACTTTGACAGAAATGCCTGGTTAATAGAACTCGATACTAGCACATATTCCAATCAATTACAAAAACTTGATTATTTTTAAATCATTCAGAATAAAGTGTTGGGAGCACTTATTAAATTAGGTTTTTACTTTGCGGACTCATGTAGAAGAGCAACTGCAGCACGTGCCATTGGGTTTTCTCTTGATGCTTTGAGCCATCCTGTTGCAGTATACATAACAGGGTTTGTGCCTTGAAGGTGGTGAAGCACAAACTGATTTGTTCCAGGAGCTTTTCTCAACAACAGCTGATGATCTGAAATCATATCAAATATGCATTAAAATGAATGTAATTTATTATAAACCCAAAACTAAAAGAACCTTTAAATTAAATTTAGATCACTGCTTGTCTATTGGCTTGGGAGATTTATAAATTAAAATATTCAGCTAATACAAATGTTTATTGAATTCTTGAACTAAAAACAGTTGCTCATCAATTACACTTATTGTTAAAAATGGCTAATCTAAAAAGAAATAAAAGTTTGAAAAGTAGTATTTTTAAAATTACCTCTATCTCTATAGTGCATAAAAAGCCTCTCAATAAAGCCTTCATCACATGCTCCTGGATATACAGCCTCTTCATCTAGCAGCCAGAGAAGCCCCCAACGGTCCACATCACGAAGATCAGGTTGTGAAGTGCGTATCATGACATTCTGAGAGGTTCTATCTAGTAGTGAAACTAAGGGGTTTGGGGAATAAATCTCATTTTCTGCTAGATCATCACACTTCAGCTCTATGTGCTCCTGAAAATTTTGCAAATAAAATCAGTTATGCTAACCTCATCAATGAGATGAAAGAAAAATGAGCTTGAGCACGGTACCATTGCTGAATAGATCAGTGTTAGAGCATTGGCGCACAATGCCAAAGATCTTAAAATCGAGTTTCATGTCCATAGTGTAAATTTTTCCACTATATTTAATATGGTTAAAAGCTGTACCCTACTGCGCTGTCTTCATACCAAAGATCAAGTTTTATCTATAGCACCAATCCTGTACAATTAAATATTGTATGAATTGCAGAATAGATGCTGATACAGAATCATTAGCAACTAATTAAAATTATAGTTCTAAGCTGCTGATATATTCACACATCCATCATCAATTGTTTCTTAAAACTGTGTGAATAATGAGCCTCAAGACTATTCATGGATAGCTCACAGAGCATTAAGTCAAGTGTCACAGGTTTGTTTCTCCTGTCCATATGAAATTTCACTACTATATTAAATCTAAAATATACATTTTGTGATTAAAACTTAGTAGTTAAAGTTAAATAACACAATGAAAATATATATTTATTATGAGTCACGTAAGTAAATAGCTAATTGACACCTTAGCTCAGTAAATAGTGTCTCTGCCTACTGAGCTTAAGGGTCGCGGGTTTAATTCCCAGCATTGCTGAAAAATGTATTATTAATGAAAAATGGGTTTACCCTTTTACATTGATAAATTAAAGGCTGAAGACTGTATGATGGTCCTGTCAAAGTTTTAAGTTATTTTATAAGGCATATTAAGCTACAACAAGTCTAGCCAGATGGTAGTGGAAAATATATGGCTTGAATAAAAACAAACCCAGGGAACAGTA
Source organism: Timema bartmani (assembly GCA_902151455.1). Taxonomy (NCBI): domain Eukaryota; kingdom Metazoa; phylum Arthropoda; class Insecta; order Phasmatodea; family Timematidae; genus Timema; species Timema bartmani. The sequence goes on from CABFWB010001296.1 coordinate 60,605, forward strand.
ATGGATGTAAAAAAATACGGAACTAGCTCAAATTGTTAGCAATGCCTCCTGGTTATTGATAGTCTATGAATGAAAAGTTAATGCTAAGTATGTGTGTCTGTACACTAGGAAAGTTACCTGGGCATATCTATCTCTTGGTGCAACAATGGTTGTTTGATGAAAGAGCAATTGTAGTCTCTCTTGAAGGTAGTTGTGGCACAAGTCTTGGAATGTGGCCCCTCCCTGATGTCCACATGATGCTGGATTTTGGAACCCGGGGCAGTCCACAACCATCAACGATGACACTGTATGGACCACAGGTGAAATTGACCTGCACACACATACATTTACCATATAATTTTAAATTAATTGTAACTAGAGGGATTTATAATATACTTAATAACAAAAATATTAAGCATATGTAACATCTTCATTTTTAATTTGAGTCAAGCTCTCAAGTTATCCATGAATCATCGTCTAGGTCTTTTCATTTTTCTCTTCCAATTAAGTTTGCCAGTCCAGATATTAAAGGCTGTTCCCAATTTCGGGCATTCACAACGTCCAACATAATCGGTAAGATAAGATGACCCTAACATAGCCTGGTGATGAGTACAGGTTATGTACCTCATCATTATATAAACTCATCTACGCTTTATTATCATCATTCCTCATTGGACCAAATATTTTACTAAGTAGTTTGTTTTCAAAACACCCTAAATTTCTTCTTTTCATGTAAGGCAAGCGATAGTGTTTCAGAACTATAAGGAAAAACCAGTATAGCTAATGCTTTGTATATTTTTAGTTTTACATTACTTGGACAAAAACTTACAACACAATGACCGAGTAATTGCATACATTTCACGAATATATTTTTTTCCTAAATTCTACCCTAATATTGTTATTGCTGGTTAAAATAGTTTCCAAATACCCTTTCTATATATTTTACATCCCTTCTTATTTCATTAATGTAAATATATTAATAACCTATATAGAAAGTAAGACAGACACAGAGTCTTTTGGCATAAAGGAAAGTGGCACACATTGCGAAACGAATACAATACTAAAATCCTAGTTCATGTCCCAAATCCTCTTTACTTATATTACTGGTACATAGTTTTAAAAACTGTTATGTAATATACCTGAGAAAACTTTGTCTAATTTAACTAAATATTATGGTTTATATTATATTATTACATTTCTCTTCCACCTTGATTTAGATCATTGTCGCAAGAACATGCATATTAAAAAGCCAAAGAATCGTGGAAGGAAGAGAGATTGTATTTATCGTCTGGTGAGAATACTTTTAGACTATAACATGTATGAAATAAAGTGCATAGAGCAAAAATATTTATAGTAAATAAAATGATCGAATATTAGGAAAATGGTAGAGCACAAATAAAAGTAGAAACACTAACACATATTTAAACACACTTATATATTTCAATGCTATTATAGCATCTTCCTCAGGAAGAAGTAGTAAGACTATTAACATAACTCAAACTCAAGTTTTTTATGCAAGTTCCAGCTTGATCATAACTGCTAATTACTAGTTAACAACCATTTGTATCACTTTTACATAGTTCGTTTAACTATTTTAAGAAAAAATAAATATTTATACCATAAATTAAATATCCCAAACAAGTGTTAAAAGTTGGAAGTTTATAATTGTTATTATTATTATTATTATTATTATTACTATTACTATTACTCAAAGTTCTCAACCACTAGTCAATATTGATTTAGCTCATCCACCCTTATTGATTTCACTAGATGTACCTATTGCGACTAAAATTAATGACACCTCTAAAACATATATTGACTATGCACACGGTGACTACCTTAATCTCTACAATGACCTGGCTACTGCAGATTGGACTTGTGTTTATTCTACTACGGATGTTAATTTGGCTGTAGATAATTTTACCAAGTTAGTCCAAAGGAAAATCAAAATGAATATTCCTCAAATTAATATTCTTAATTCATCCAAATATCCTAATTGGTTTTCTTCTACACTCAAATACTATATTAGGAAAAAAAACCATTTTTTCAAAAAGTTTAAAATAACAAATAATAGTGTATTCTATTCACATTTTTCTCACTTTCGTAAATTAGTTAAAACTACTTTGATTATAGACAGAGCCAATTGGATGAACTCAATTGAAAATAGTATTAAATGCAAACCTAAAGATTTTTGGAAATTTGTTAAAAATAATCGTACGAATAAAGTTTTCCCATCCAACCTTGAAATTGATGGCAAATCTATAGCGGATCCTTTATTAATCGCTAATGAGTTTGGGACCTACTTTCATTCCGTTTATAATTCAGCTATTCCTGTTTTACCCTGCCCCGTTATTGAAACTAGCGCGCCCTTGTATCCATGCCACATTACACCCTTGGATGTTGCTAATGCTATTAAAAAATTGAGTTCTTCTAGATGTGCCGGGACAGATGGAATTCCAAGTTTTATTGTTAAAGGCTGTGCCAGCATTTTCAGCCCTTTGTTAGCCTATATCTTTAACATTAGCCTGTCAAATGAAACTTTTCCTCGTACATGGAAACAATCTGTTGTCATACCTATCTATAAAAAGGGGGTAAAAACAAATGTTTGTAATTATAGACCAATTTCTCTCTTAAACACTTTCTCCAAAGTATTCGAGAAAATCATACATGAGCATACTTTTCACCACCTTAAAAATAAATTTTCAGATAATCAACATGGCTTTATAAAAAATAAATCTACTGTAACTAATTTAGTAGAATTTCTTGGGCATGTTGCCCCTCAAGTCTCTGCCCAAGGTCAGGTTGATGCTATTTATTTTGACCAAAGTAAGGCATTTGACTTATGTCAGCATAATATTATTCTCGCTAAACTTGGTAATTTTGGACTTTCTCACTCATATGTAAATTGGTTCAGCAGTTATTTGCATGAAAGATCATTCATTATTAAAATTGATTCACACAGCTCAAATACATTTTTAGCACCCTGTGGCATACCACAGGGGTCTAATTTAGGTCCTCTTCTCTTTAATGTGTTTATTGATGACATTGGTAAATATTTGAACTCTTCTAGTTATTTACTCTTTGCTGATGATGTAAAATTATTTAAAACTATCAATTCAATTGCAGATTGTATAGATTTACAAAATGATGTAAATGGTATTCTACAATGGTCTTTGGAAAATGGAATGTCTATCAATAAATCTAAGACCAAATCTATATCTTTCACTAGGAAAACTAATCCTTTCTTTTTTACTTATAAATTGGGCAGTGATAACATAGTTCGCACCCTTTGTATTAATGATCTTGGTGTCCTCCTGGATAACAAACTTTATTTCCACTATCATGTTGACCATGTCATTTCCCAGTCATTGAAACTACTTGGGCTTATTAAATTTATTACTTCATCATTTAAGAAAATTGACTGTTTTTTATGTCTGTATTATGCCCTGGTTAGATCTAAGTTAGAATATGCTACTGTTGCTTGGAATTCCATTACCTTAACTGACTCTCTTAGGTTAGAAAACGTTCAAAGAAAATTTGTTGCTGCATGCTATGATAAATACTTTAGTAACCGGATTTATTATGATTATGATAGAATTCGAAACCTATTAGGGCTCCAAACTCTCTTCTCGCGTAGACTTTATTGTGATGCCCTTTTTGTTTTTAATATTTTCAATAACATAATTTCTTGCAAATTTGCCCTTGATCATGTAGGCGTTCTTATCCCTTCTCGGGCTTCTCGTAATCAAAAATTATTTTTTCTTAATAGCTCTTACAAGGTAAGCCCTATAGGTCGTTGTATCCATAGTGCCAATTCTAGATTTGTCGAATTCGACTTTTATCATAAAAGGAAAGCTAAACTCAGAGAGTTATTTAAGGATATCCCATATCAATAATTTATCTTGTAGAGGTTCTGCCTATATTATTTAATACTATTTAAGTTTACATTGTTTAAGTTTACAATATTATGATCTATTTTTTGCAAAATGTTACTGCTTTTAACCACAATTTGGTTATTTATTTTTAAGGTTACTTTTTATTCTTATCATTATTAACTACTTTTTTGTCTCGTGGTTGTTTATCGGTATATGGCATTATTTGACCATTTTTTGTCTATCATGTTTTCTTATGTAAATGTATGTATTGTAGGGTATGTACTTGTGTGCTTTTCAGTGCCCGCCTGTTATAGGTCTTACGACTGTTGGTCGGAACTATAATAAAGGAAATTGAAATTGAAATTGAATTATTATTATTAGCACCGCGTCTTACTACCCGTTCGGGTTATACGTACTTACGCTAAAATGATATGGTAGGGTGATTGTGAGATGAAATGGAGGACCTACAGTTTAACGTGGAATCCAAACCACGGTGGAGGCTTGGCATTCCTCACATTCACAAGTTGTGATTAATACACGTCTTGTCAGAGGTGAAGGAAGGGTTTGGCAATCAGATAAATCTGTGCCGGGACCAAGGATTGAACCCTGGACCCTCAGCACAGAAGTCTGACACCTTACCCCTAGACCACCAGGTCACCAAGTTTATAATGTTTCTGGAATTAACTATAGCATTTCAAGTGTAAAAGAAGTATTATGTGTTGTTTATTTCACCATAATACTATTCTATAGTTACACTAGCTAATCAAGCATCATTTGAAAACTGCAAATGAAATGAGTAAGACTCATAACATGTTTCTTGTGATAAGAAAAGCCAAATAATGATTAGTCATTTAAAATGTTGTATGATCAAAATTATATATTACTGAAAATATAAACTTTCTAATGGCTAAGTATTACATTTATTTAGAAAATTGACAAGAGTGTTTATCTCAAATGTATGACAGTGATTTTCAACTATGTGCAATGCAAAGATAAAATGTAAAATAACCATAATTGTTTTTATTCACCATAAGGAATGTTCTCGTTAATTTTGTAAGAAAGCATTTAAACAGAGCCCTTTTTTGGAAACCTTTATTGGAGTATAAAAAGTGGAGAAAACACTTAACACAGACACAATTATATAACATTAGATTTCACAAGACATAAAAAAAAAGGAAAAGGAGTTTCACAACAGTTAGGTATCAATTATTTCAACTAGGGGGCAGTAGTACTTCAAGGAGGCATGTATAGATTTAATGTAGACAATTTAATTTGTATATTTATTATTAATACTAGGGCTTTGCAAGTACTCGGATTTTGAGCTTCGAACCGAGCACATCATCAAAGCTTGTGATCGAGATTGAATGTTTTGTAGACTCGTTATTTTCTAGCTTCCTCCTGGTGCACAATCAAATCATTATTTTTAAATGCAATGGTAAGCATAGGCTTATTAATTTAGGTGATATCGGCAGTTTTACTTATAAATCATTTGGTAACTTAAAAAATTGTTAAAGTTAATATAATATATCACATTACAAACATAATATAGCTCTTCAACTACTTTAAACGGATAGAGTAATTCAATATTTTCGTCCATTTTGAGTTATCCTCGATTGAAGTTGCATAGCCTTGACAAGGCATTACAAATAAAAATAGCTTAACAGATCACTAAAAACTTGAATAGTCATTATTTTTACTATTTTTACATGGCCCCGTTTTTTGGATTAAAATTTCAGTTGAATTAAATATTTAACATTAAGAATATGTATATATTGCTTTTAAACTTGGGATATTTAAAACTTGAATTAATATGTTAAACCACAAAATTATCATTAGTTAATATTAGGGGTGTGCGAAGCTTCAAAAAATTCGAAGCCGAAGTGAGTCTTGGTGTACTTGGTATTCGATTCAAACACATGTTTGGCTTCGGCAGCTATTAGAAGCTTCGTCTAATATCCAAAGTATCATGATTATATTACATTTATATTTTACATCAAATAAAAATGAACTGAAATTACCTCAAGAAATAAAACATATTTTATCATTTTGAGCTTTGGAAAATTTCCTTAACATTTTGAATTTCAAGATGCCCATAACATTAAACCTCTAACTCTCTTGATCGCAAACATTGATTGGTATCAACTGAAGATGGATTTATTCCTAATAATAGCTTAGATTATAATAAATAATGACAGTGTCTATTTTCAGTGTGTTTAATTAAACTTTTGAAGTGTGTCTTGAAAATTGAATATTTTTTTTATAATCTAAAATTCACACACGCAGCCATTTCACTTGTTTACTATTCATGAATCAGTATGTTGAATTCAAATTCCTGTTAATGTGTAGGCTAGTGGTAGACTTGATAAATAGTTGAGCGCATGTGCGAGGAACATGACATTCCTTAAATTATTTTCAAAAAAGTACGCAAATAGTAAGTACTTATAAACGAAAATTGCTGTTAATTTAGATAAAATTTTGGATATTTTACAAAAAATTCAATCAAATTAAACCTACAAATAATTGATTATTTTATACATATTACATGATTAATTATTTTATGAGTAGAATAATTTTCATCGGAGTCATATTATTTTAGAGATTGGCTATAGGTGCTATCAAAATCAGAACCATTATTTTTTAATTAATTCACATGGTAAGATTTAAATGGATTTATAAAATCAAAATTTTCTTTGTTGATTTTTAAATTAAAATAACTATAATATTGTAACACTGGACTTCTCAAACCTATAAACGCACCTGTTGAATTAAATTATACTCATGTTTTTCTATAATGTTGTTCTTGTTCTTGAACGTCCATTAACTCTGTGTGTTTTGTTAATTTGTATCTTATGTGTGAAAGGTTAGTAAAACACTGTGCAGGGAAAACTCAATGATATTAAAGCAAATGCATGTTTTGTTTAAACTACTCACTCAGGCTGTACACATAAAGTGTTTTTAATCAAAGGTAAAGTGAATATAACATTTATATGTTGGCAATAATCCACAAATATTAGTGTTAAGAAAATATAAATGTAATATTTAGTTTAATGTTAGATAAATATACTCAATGTCAAAATAATATTTTTACTCAAAACGATTCGGCATCGAAAATATTTCCCATATTCGACTTGACTTAACTTCAAATCAAAAGTGGACTTTGTACACCCCTAGTTAATATTTGGTTATATAATTAGGTTGGTTAACCTGTCTTATATCAGTTTTGATCAAGATTGCAAAATTTTTTTATCAAATTTAACACAATTAAATAAAAAAAAGCATTTACTATTCCAAATTGTTTACTAGACATATTATTTTAAACATTTTATTTTTCATTTTAAAGTATGAACACTAATTTTTGTGCATCATAAATTGAAATTAATTTATTAATAAGTTAATTTCTAGTCAAAGCCCATTTAAGGTGCATGCACAACTGATGATGGAAGAATGGAATTGAAACCGAATAAGTGATCGTTCGAGATTATTACATTAAAAATTACTAATTGAAATATTAAACATTTCAAATTTCTAATAGCTTATGATTCTTATGTTTTCTGGGTAGTTAAAGCTGTGGATGTTTAATTTGGTGAAAGATTAAATCATTTAAATGTCAATTTTTTGAACTTTTTTTAATTGTGAGTATAATTTTAATGTCTCTAAAGACATGAGTGGTGCATTTTTTTTTTCTATTACATTTTTATTTGAGTTTTGTAGCTATTTTCAAATCACATTTTTAAAAGTGTTATCCCAAATTTAGAAAAAAATATTTTCATTTTATAAAATTTTATTTAAAAAATAATTACGATTTCTAAATATGAGTGTAATTTTTATTTTAAGAACAAGTGTTGTTTTATTATTATTACAAAATCTCCAATTTTATAGATGTGATATTTACATTTTATATGTGTTTTCACTTGTGATATTTTAGCTATATACTATTTACTTTAAAATAAACAAATATTAATTTTAACATTTTAAAATTACGAATATACATGAACTCAACTCGAATTTAGTGGCTTTTTGAAGAACTTGTTTAGAACATGGCTCAAATGAAAAAGCACAGGCTTACAGACATCTGATTTTTATTATTATTTCTATTTAATTATTTAATATGCAATAAATGATTTTATAATAGACATTTACCAACTATTAAATTAAAGTTGAATAATATGAATAAGTTTCTTAGTTGAAAGGAAAAGAATAGGTGTTGAGTTTGGGAGTTTATCCGGCTTTACTGATAATATTGATAAGCCAGCTTCCAAATTCTTTGATTTTAAGAGTTGTAGATGTTTTTCTTGATGGTTTTAAATACTATGGAAATTAAAAAAGATTGAGGGTCAAACTGTGTATTTTAGCATGTGATGATTTAAGTTTTATTTACAAAAAACTCAACATTATTTCAAAACTTTTTAAATCTATGTTTCTTCTTACACTTGTTGGCTGGTAAAAGTTTGTGTGTTAATGTGTTTTTGTTTGTTTGGGTGATATTTTTTACAATTTATACTTTTATCAATACCATTTAAGTGTGCTGTTTATCTCTCTTACGTTTTATGAATATTCACATCAATTCTCAATTCTAATCAGACTTATTATTTATTTAATAATTGATAATTTGCAAATTGTTGGAATTTATCTTGTGCTGCATTATGGATGTTTATTTCTCAAGCCTAATAATTGTTGTTGTTGGTGATGTTGTTGTTGCTATTGTTGTTATTAAAAATAATAATAATATTATTATTATTATTATTATTATTATTATTATTATTATTATTATCACCGTGTCTTACTACCCGTTCGGTTTGTACGTACTTATGCTCATGTGTAATGGTAGGGTGATTGTGAGATGAAATGGAGGAGCTACAGTTTAACATGGGATCCAAACCTCGGTGGAGGCCTAGCATTCCACACATTCACAATTTGTGATTAATACACGTCTTATCAGAGGTGAAGGAAGGGTTTGGCAATCATATAATTCTGTGCCGGGACTGTGTATTGAACCCCAGACCATTAGCACATAAGTCTGACACCTTACCCCTAGACCGCCAGGTCACCTTTGATGACAGTAAAATCACAATTTTTTGAAGAATAATAAGGCAGGATGGTATTGAGATACATTAGAAAGAAGAAGAGTAAAGCACAATCATGTCATTTGAGTTATTGGTATCAAGTGTTGTTTTGTGATCTCTTCTTCAAAATATGAAATCAAAATAATGTTCTATATGGTATTAGATGCAAACCAAAGAAAATATGAATCAGCTGCATAGATCCTGGGTTTTTCTCTTTAAATGGAATTTAAATGGGGTAGATAATATTTGTTTAGCTTTTATTAAATATTTCGATTGGGTTTTAACCCATTAAAAAGATAAAATATAAATCAAATTACATTTTTAACGTAATTTTGTAAAATAATATATATAACCAATATCGTTAATATTAAATGCATTTTTTTAAAAAGAATATAATTAAAAGTGATTGTAATGTTGAAACTACAAAGAAATCCAGTGAATCTGAAACACAATTCAAAGCTATAAAGAAATCTTGTAAATTTAAATTTCAATTATTTATGACTATTTTTTTTAATGTTCAGTAGAATTTGTCTGAAAAAATGCGTTGCTAAAAATTTATAAAATGTTTTTTATAATCTTATATATATATATATATATATATATATATATATATATATATATATNTAGTATGAGATAATATTTTAATATTTAGCACCGCATCTTACTACCCGTTCGGGTTATACGCTTAAGTACTAATTACGCTAATGGATTAGGAATTGGGAAGGTTGAATTTAAAGGAAGTGAACCCGCATTTGCGTGGTGGGAGAGTGGAAAACCATTTAGGAAAAACCACCCCTAGTTCACCCGACCGAGATTCGAACCTCGATCTCCCCGTCCTCGGCAGCCGAGCTCAACACGACTAGCGCGTTAGCCAACTACGCCACCCAGGCGGGTAATTAGTATAAGAATTTCCCAACTTAATCACACAACAGTTATTATACAAATTAATATAACAACTAATCAAGACAAAAAAGGACATCATCAAATAAGGCCTAATAAGATATTATATGTAAATAAACAAACAAACTTTGAAATTGTTGAAATTATCATTAAGTATAGAAGTCACTTTAGGAGTAAGCAAAGTATTTGTTGCATGTATCTTTCATATTATAAATAAAAAAGGAAGCTAGTGAAAATGTTTAGTAATGTACACTTTGATAAGAGAGGGCCATACATTATATGGTTATGGAAGCCTTTCAGGGTAAAGAGAAGGTACATCCAAAGCAAAAGAATTGGTATAATCTCAAGATTAGCTCACAAATTTAGAACACAGTTTATTTGTTTGAACTTTGGCCTACCTCAGCCTTGATACATGTAAAACTTGTGACATGATACAAATTAATTCTAAAGCACTCAGTTGAATATGAAAAGTATAAAATTTAATACTTATATTGAAATGTAACTTTGAAAAGCAGATAAAGCACCAAATATAATATATGACAATTTCAAAAGAGACAAGAAAAATGAACAGATGATTATAATTGTATTTAAAGTATACAAATAAAAAATAAACATTTTACTCAGTGTAAGCACGGACACAAAATTATGGGATTTTTATGACTCAAGAGAATTTTTTATGACTATGGGGTCTAAAGATATTGACACATGAGGTTCCTGAGAAGTTATATATTTTAAAAACAAGATGGTGGCTTTGGATCCTAATTATTAGAGTTAATGGTCTGACTATTATAGATGTATTGTACTGATGGTTTAAATTTGTTAATTATTTAAAACAAAAAATATTTCCTTCACCCAGAGACAAATCCATAGTTTGCAACAGAGATTTTGGCATTAGCTTATAAAGAAGAAGAAAGAGTATTGACTGCAATGTATACAATTGAGGGTTGGTATAGGCTTTTAGAAGAATTAAAGGAGAACATTCCTTCTAAGGATACATGAATCACACAAATGAGTTATATTTCTATTGGAAATATTTAGAAATACAAAACTTAAGAAAATAAATAATAAAGAATATACCCGTATTGGCCCAAGTATAAGACGGCCTCAAATATAAGACGACCCCCCTATTTTTCCCTTGGCCAAGTAAAAAAAATAAGGCCTCAAATGTAAGACGACCCTTAACCTATTTTCTCCATTTTCACATTTGTTTATCTGTTTTGACGATGTGCCGTGTTTTTCTACGCTATCAGGCGCCATTGGAAAAGATAAAAATATACTGTAATTAAAACCACACTAAACTATACTATATTTAAGTTCCTGTAACTAATTCACACAAAAAACAAACGAATACATCAAGATAATCAGCAGGTAGCTGACGTCACGCACCAATGAGAAAGGAAACACTATTACTAAACACTGATTCGTGCAACTAGTCGCTACACAGCAGTACCATCATGTAACTGAGCGCTTACTAAGCGCTCACCAAGATCAGTCCTTAGAGCGCGTTCAAACCTAATATCAGAATACCACACCGCTGCTGTACTTCCATGACCAAAATGAAAAATAACTTTGATGTAAAGTTTATGTTTACATTTTTACGCGTGAAATACCACAATAAAATAAAGTTTGTGAGTTAGTATGCGTGTGGAAACATGTTGTCATGCATGATTTACTAACTGTAATAAATGATATATGCAGCTTTTCACAAAAATTTAATTTGAAATTAATAACACAAGAAACTATGCCATGCCGATAATTTACTTGTGAAATAACTTAATAAAATAAATTTTTATAGTTTCTTACGTGTGTAAAAACATGTTTTGTGCTAGATTTATTAATTTTAGTTATAAATATGCAATACAAACGGCTTTCCACAAAAAGTAGGTTGAAATTAATATGATAAGATGCTAGGCTGCAAATATAAGACGACCCACTATTTTTTGCTTTCGATTTTTAATAAAAACTATCGTCTTATATTCGGGCCAATATGGTAATAGCAAAATAGCATAAAATTATTTTCATCAGGATTATGAAATAAAATATATAAATACATCAAATAATTTCAAAAATTTATATCTTTGTGAGCAAAAAAAAAAATTCTTTCAATATAATAGTGTTTCAACTAAATAATGTAATAATTTAAATTATTTTTTTAATTGACTCAACATCAAATGTAAAAGAACTATTAGGTTACTTCCCAACACTACATAAATGAAAGCCATAGTTTTTTTATTTTGGAGGCACATAAAATATCAATATCTATCAAAATCTGGAGGTCGAAATTGTTCACGACTACAATTACTTATAAATATGAGAGTCAATTAAGATAAAATGGGATTGCTTTTCAACTATTTGACCTCAGACTACACTACTGTTTTGAATATGTCTGATATAAATTGAAGGGGAAAGTTCGGGAGTAGGGTTTATTTTATATAGATTGTGATCTTTGGTAGGTGAATGGAGAAGGGCACCCTATTCAAAACTCTGGTGAGTTTAGGATTTTGAACGTTTATAATATTGTTTTATTGTTTCTAGTGAATATTTACTAGAATGGGTATGTAGGACTAGGGAATGTTTGTTAAATGTGTTATTTTAAGGGTAAAGTTTAAAATAAGTTTTCTAAATCTAAGCTTAGCCCCTCATCAAAATATAAATAACGTTTTTAATTTTGAGAGAATTTATTTTTCAAGGGGATACAACTTTTGTACAAAAGATAATATTTATTAATTGGGTCCGACTATTTATCAATGAATGTATGGAGATTTGAGTCCGACAATTGGATAATGGGGGAGTATAAAGTATTATACCAATGCAGGGCTCCACAGTATTTGTAAAAAAATTCTCCCTGACTTTTCCCGACTATTTTCCCAAGTTCCCAGACCAACTTCTCATAAAATTTCCACTATAATTTTATGGTACTATTCAAGTGGAAATATTAGTTTAATTACATTTATTTCAGCCTCCTCCTCCCCTAAAGCCGACCTTGCTTCACCTCTCATGGAAGAATAAGAAAGCAGATGTCTTGCCAATAAGTTCAGGGAAAATGATGGGAAAATAACAAAATATATCAAAACCTATCAAAAAGGAAAGGCTGAAATCCATCTACAATTGTTTTGCAGAAAGCTAGTATACACTTCAGGAATGGATCACAGGCTGCTCTTTTCAGTATCCCTACAGGTTTTGTTTTAGGAAGCTTTACTTCTTAAAGAAACTTAACGTGGTCCCAAATTTGTAATGCCCTTTGAATGCACGTTGCATTCTCTAACCACTGCACACCACAGAGCTCCAAAGGAAAAGTTGTACACCCTGTCAACTGGGTAAACAATGCTCGACAAGCTGTAGAATCAGTCAACAGGTAGTACGTGTGACACAATGAGCAATTTATATCCCAAATGACAGGTTCCACTCCTGTTCTCAAGGAACCATGAACAACATGAAGCTCACATGTCCTCAGATTTATCAAAATACATACTTCATTGTCTGTGACAGATTTAATGTGTTCCTGAAGTGTTATAAACTTTAAATTGACATTTGGGCCATCAATTGACACTTGTATCAACTTAGAGACTGGAAGAGGAGAAATACCATCCAAGAAATGATTAAGTAATTCTTCAGCGGTGCTTCTATCGAAAAAAACACTAGCTAAGCAATAACTGATAACTTTATGATTTTCCTTGTCCCAGAATCTGAATACAATGTCCATTTACCCTCTTTGAAAAACTTTTATTCAATGCTTCATCAAAATAAATTACAGAGTTGTTACATGATTTTAGACGGTCCAGTAAATTGTTATGAAAGAATAGAGCCAAGCCATGCACAATGAAATATGCAGTCTTGTCTCCACCAAGAGTAAAGGCACTGGCAATGGAACATTCGGGAAACATCAATTGAAAAATTGTACTTAAATTATTGCACGAATTGAAAACATTTTGTCAACAACTTGCAAAGCCCAAATGACTTCCACCTTATTTATATTATCTTTCATAACTAACGTGTTAGGGTTTCTTCGAGGCACTACACTACTTTCACTTTTGGCAACACCTTCCTTCTGCGGCTTTACAATTTCCGAGGAAACTGGAGTGTGACATGAATAGTCATTTCCCTGACTGTTATTTTTTCCCCTGACTTTCCAGACCGTAGGAACCCTGTAATGTCCACAACCAGTCTTCTTTTTTATATATGATTAACTCATGATGGCTATGGGATAGTGCCGTAATTTTATGAGAACAAGCATTCAAGAAGCTAAAAATTTGATAATTATTTAAACTTTAACAGTATGTATTTGATTGAAAAATAGTATAGCGTTTCCAAATATAGTTTATACTATAAGTAGTAACATATTACACTCAGTCCAAAATGAGGTTGAATAATTTATTTTATGTTTACAATTTTTATAATACATCACAAGCAAGATTTAATTCTTCTATACAATTTATAGTCAGAAAGTTCATATAATAATATTAGTCTAAGTTATAAGCTAAGAAACCTAAATAAATAAATGTGTATGTCTATACATATAAAATGTTGGTATCCACAACATCTTATTACCACCTAAATTTAGCTAAGATATGAAAGTAAATAAATTTATTATTTTTTGCAAAATGAAATGGTTAATATTAGCATAGGAGGTTTAAAAGACATATTTCTTCATGCAAACTTAGATTAGACATTGTAAGGAGTTATTAGATATCTAAGCCACTTCAATTTGTTTGTATCACCTGTTAATGAGAGCAGCGATAGCATTGAACACCTCCCCATAGAGTCCCACCACCATTCCTTCCAGCATCTCAAGAGGCGTTAAGTCCCTGTCAAGAAGCCGGTCTGTTGGTGAAGAAGTAGGGAATGATGTATGCGGAGTTGAATTATCCTCACCAAACAGGCAATGACTCAGTTCTTCAGAGGTTGTTCCAAGTAAAGATGCTGCCCGGTGAGCAGATTGAGGGTTGGAAAACTGCCATCGACCAGTGCTGCTGTTGTCAGCTAAAATAAATTAACACTTCATGTATCTGATTTAAATAACTATTTTGTAGAGCAGATTGCTTAAAGAATTTAGATGATGAGTTTGGAAAATAAAGCCAATCAAAAGAATTAATATTTAATTTAAATAAGAGCAAACGTTCTTAGTTTATAAAAAAATGTGTATATTTGTATATATATTTTGCACCGCGTCTTACTACCTGTTCAGATTATATGCATATGTACTAATATGTGTGAAAGGAGAGTAGAAAACCATTTTTAAGAAATCACCCTCAATACACTTTTATGTCAAAAATAGAGCCTTGATTTTAATACAGCCTGTTTCAGTGGTCAAATGGTTTATGATGTCGCTTTCGAAAAAGACTTGATTGCCTTAGGCAGGAAGATCGAGGTTCGAATTATGGTTGGGTGTACTGAGGGAAATTTTTCCTAGATGGTTTTTCACTTTGTAATGATACTGTTTTGGGCCCCTAATATTTATTTGAAAAGTCATGGATGAAGTATATTTTTCTCTAAAGAACTGTATGTAAATTTTCGTTTTAATACTTCATCCATGGATGAACAGGCAAATCTGAGCGATTTTATTTTCAATTCCAAATTCTAGTTATGTTTTTATTATAAATATCAATTAATATTTATTTTAACGTGTTTTAAACCTATAAAGTGTTTTCAAAATTTAAAGTTAAAGATTACGACGACTACAATATATGCAGAGAAAATTTTTGTTTCGTTGACTATTTTAAAACTTTGCAAGCATGGCCAGATTTTACTTCCAAAAGCAGAGGGAGGAGGCAACCATATATAAGGGCTGGAAAAGAAACTGCGTAAGACAAGTCCACGACCTTTAGTCACACAAGCAAGATCTATGTCGCTCTAATGTTCAAGTTACAATCTTAAGAGTGTGTAATCAGTTTAATAAATAGTATATGAGTATTAAAATCAATTACATTCTGTTTTTTACTAATATAATAAGTGAAACCATCAAAAAGTGTGTGAATAATTTAAAGTTAGTATCATTAAAGTGAATGCTAGAAACTACGCACCTACAAACCACCGAGCACTTACAAATCATCACTGTGTCAAATGTTAATATCATCATAATTATCACCAACCAATTACAATCAAATATTGTAACATCTCAATTGCTGCCCAACCATGGGGCATGAACGGGTCCTCATCCTCATCCCAGATTGTAACGCAATAACTCTTCCTTCATACAGACAGGGAAACATTTCTTTTAATATTCCAGCGTCACCTTCCCTATTACATTATCATAATCATCATTTATGTGTATAGCCCTAATATGAAGTGAGATGCAGTGATAACATTTTAATATAAGGTGGAAAAATCATCAAAATCACCAATATTTAAATAGGAATAAATTTAATTTATAAATTACACACATAAAAATTAACACAGTTTTTAATCATAGTCTTGGGGATAATTTTATGTAAAATATATAACATATGATGTTAATACAAAAAAAAAGTAAGAGCATGTAGGTATTATTAGTTAAAAAAATAAATTATAATGTTTAGCAAAATGAAGGCCCTTAGTGTATGTAAATGTTGTAATTATATAGTTCATTTATTTAGAAGCTGGCATTTGTTTTATGTTGTTAAATCCAGGTTTTCTCAAGCATCCCTCCAAGATCAAAAAAAAAAAAATACAATAATGCAAAAAAAATAAATGGGTTTCTGTAATTTATTAAAGTGGTTCATTTGTCCTTTTTTTTATGTAATGATTACAAACATATCTAGACAACGCAAACAGTGGTCCAATTTGATGGAAATGATAAATATCAATAAATGCAAAAGATCAACAAACTAATATAATAAAGTTAATTTATGAGAAGTGGGATAGGGAGGGATAGTTGCCTTGGTAAAATTAAAATCAACTATTGTGTATGAATCGCA
This sequence comes from Timema bartmani, assembly GCA_902151455.1. Taxonomy (NCBI): domain Eukaryota; kingdom Metazoa; phylum Arthropoda; class Insecta; order Phasmatodea; family Timematidae; genus Timema; species Timema bartmani. The sequence continues at coordinate 77,315 of CABFWB010001296.1, forward strand.
ACAGGAAGCTGGTTTTTCTTGTGTAGGATAACATATAAGAATATCGTATAAAAATGAGGTGGCCCAATGGCTAAATAATTTTATAGTAAAGGAAATTGATAGAACTAAAGAAAACGGAAAAATAAACTACTAAGAGTAAATTTGATGAAGAATGACCACCTAGGCAAAGAGGAGAAATGTGGGAGGAATCCAATTCACAAAGGTGACATCTTCTTCCTTTCTTTTGTCTTAAAGGCAACAGTGCCGAAATATTATTCTATTTGTGTTAAAATGTGTGTGTGACTACTTCTACTATAGAAGACAGAAGAGAGGAAGAAGATGTCACCTTTGTGCATTGGATTCTTCCCACATTTTTCCTCTTTCCCTAGGTGAGCTTTCTTCATCAAATTATACTTTTAGTAGTTTATTTTTCCTTTTTCTTTAGGTCTATCAATTTCCTTTACTATAAAATATAAGAATATCGACAATTCTACATAATTCTTATGACAAGTTGTGTTCATTCAGAATTGAAAGTAATAAGTTATAATCCCTGCTATTTATTGTAAATGAATTGTGAGTTTTGGTTGGCATCCAAGTAAACACGCATTCCAAACTAATCTTATGTCAATTTGCTTGTGTGTGTTGTGTGTATTAATTATATTCAAAGCCAAGAAGAATTTTATATTGGATAGTGAGGAGCTAAGGTGTTTTTTTATCAAAACATTATAGGAGTATATGCGTTAAACCCAGTGGCAAAAATAATTTGATTGGAAGATGTATGATATAGAGAAGTGCAAGGCCGTAGTCGAGGGGGTGGGGTGGGTGGGTGGGGGGGTTCAACCCCCCCCCCCCCCCCCATTT
>CABFWB010001296.1:78254-110304 GCA_902151455.1 Timema bartmani
CCCCAAATTTAATGAACAAAATATATATGGCTTTATTTATGATTCAAACAATATCAAAATTAAGGTACAAGTACAAATTAGGAGGCTGTGTCACCATAAAAATCACTTCAGAGAGCTTCTAGAGGTGTTTATTATTTAGAATTTTTTCTATCCTTCGGCTGTTAATGGGTTATGTTACCATAAAAAACACTTTAGAGAGCTTCTAGAGCCGTTTAATAACTAGAATTTGTCCTAGCCTCCGGCAATTAGGGGGTAGTGTTGCCATAAAAAAAACACTTCAGATAGCTTCTAGAACAGTTTTTTATTTAGAATTTTTTCTAGCCTCTGTCAATTGGGGGATGGGCCCACCAAACCCCCCCTGAAATTATTGGCTGGCTACGGCCTTGGAGCAGTGCAACAAGAAGTAATCCAACAAGAAACACAACAAAATGGGATTTTAATGACATTTCAAGAAGTGTTGTGTTATTGGGGAGCAATAGACTATACAACCAGAAGCTCATAACAATATTATACCTAAACTAAAGAGCAGACTTGATCTACAGTGTGTTCCCGGGTTAAACAGCTAAACTTTGGGAAGTGAAAGTGGATCAATGGACTAACTCAAAATGTCTTTTCGAGATTCACTTGTTTTAACATCCTTTTTGCGCAGACAGCAAAAAAACTATATAAAAACACGTTTTTCTGTAGAGGTCCTCGACAATGGCTTAATATTGATTTTCCTGGAAGATGGATCAAAAATGTTGGACCTGTTACTTGGTCTGTGTGTTCACCTGATTTAACGCCACTAGTATGTTTTTTTTGCATGGGGAGCTCTCAAGCAAAAAGTGTAAAGTGCCTGTTAATGAGCTTCAATCATTAGAACAAAGGATAACACAAAATGCAAAGAAACAACAGTTGAACAATGTCGGTCAGCCACACGTTCTGTCATTGATAGGTGTAATGCTTGTCTTCAAGCTTGATAGGTATTTTGTAGTTATTACTAAATGACTAATGTTGCTCATAATGTGTAACATGAACTTACTTTGTCTACCAAGGTACATGAATAGTGTCCAAAAATAGCAGTCTTAAGAAATTTACCAACTTGCATTTCTGAACCATAACTAACAATTTTAGTACATCTTTCCCCAAGCTAAAATCTGTATTTATGTAATACACACATACTTAAGTGTGCCACATATTATGTATCTTGACAAATGTAGTGCAGTATGGAATGAAACCAGAAGAAAGGATCTAGAGTGTTTAACAAATAATTACCAGAGATCTAGGTAAATTAAGAAACACCACCTTTGAATGTTACTTAGATAATAGAATTATTTTGGATAGAATCTATTATATAATTCCCTGTAGTTTGACAAAAGTGATGGAAGTAACGTAAAAAAATTATTTTACATGAAAACTAAATAAAAAGTAAGATCAATTTTATATGAAAATTTTATGTTAACTCTGAAAAGACCAATTTTAAATGAAAAGTCAGCAAATGTAAAGCCTGAAAATGACCAATTTTAAATGAAAGCACAAGAAATGTAAACACTGTAAATGATAAATATTAAATGAAAACTCAATAAATGTGAAATTTGCAAAAGAACAATTGAGTATATTATCCCTAATCGCACAGTTGAGAACTTTATACCTGGATCATGAAACCTTAAAGCCTTGCACAATTTTCCAAAACCTCAATCTAGCCTGGATGAATGCAAGTTCTTTAGCCAGACCAGTTTTTTTTATCTCAGCTATGCCGGAAGGCTAAGCATCTCAGTGATGAAGAAATACATAATCGCTTGAGTGCTAGGGAAAGAGCATTTATTTGTGCACTTGAAAATGTCTGCTGCTATTAAATAGTGCTGGGCAGCATAGCCCACTACTTTATTCGTACAATGGCAGTGTCACAGAGCTTATGAATGCACCCTAGAGCTTAGTTCATGAACAACAATGATGCAAATTGTCCTCCTGAACAGAGATCTACTGGAGAATGTGACATATACAGGTTGTGGCAGAAATAGACTGACACTTGTTGTTTCTGTTCGCAGATAAGTGGTAGTAATGGCAGGTAGTTTTAGTATGGAGGAGAGGAAGTGGATGCTCAAAGAGTATTGGAAGAGCAGAAACGCGGCGGCAGTGTGGTCACTTTGGCAAGAAACATTCAACAAAAATCCTCCCACAAGTTGTCAGGCCATTTATAGGATACCTGATAATTTTGATAGCATGGGGTTCGTTTGTAACATTAGAATTGCTAGCTAATGTTACATTATTACCACCCGCCCCGAATAAATCCAATACATATAGACATCCTGCAATATCAAACATTTACAACACCTTACTATGTATAATATATGTGCTTTACTCACCCTATAGTCTTGGCCCAAAAAACCATCGCACGACTGGTGCACACCAAATAATTCAATTATAAGACTGACAAGCAATGAGGTGATCTAGAACCACGCTGATTGGCCTAGCCGGCCGACATACGAACCTCACACGATCTTAACTGGCACCTAACCAGAGTAAATTCCTAATAGTTACCACCCACCCTCTTCCTGACTATTGTGGCCTCTAGCAGTTAGAGTTGGAGGTGGGGAATGGTACATGTTCACTGGTCAGTGGGCACATCGGAAAACGAGATGTTGATCGCAATGTCATTTGTAGCAAGCCCGAAGAAATCAACCAGTAGAGCATCCATAGAGTTATGGATTTCAGACAGGTCTTTGCGTAGCATTTTGAAGACACTGCATATGAAGCCTTATGGGCCATAGCTAGTCCATGCCCTGCTAGAGGACAACCCTGACCAATGTGTGCTGTTTTGTAAAGTACTGCTTAATGAACTGTAACACAGTGGGATGCTCTGCAAGATTATTTGGTCCGATAAAACGTGCTTCAAATTGCCAGGACATGTCAACTGACACAAATGTATGTTTTGAAGTGACACGAATCTGCACTTGCTCATGGAAACTGCATTGAACCAGCCTAGTGTCAGTATCTGAGGAGGCTCATCAAGTGTTATTGTCATCGGTCCAGTTTTCTTTAACCACACTGTCACCAGTGCAAACTATCTACCGATGCTTTCAAACCATTGCTGTGCCACAGATCAATGGGCGACCTGACGCAAAGGAGGTGTTCTTTCAGGAGGATGGCATGCCGCCTCATTTTGTAAGAGCTGTACATGCATACTTGGACCAAGAGTTTCTTAACCGATGGATTGGCTGGTGTGGGACCGTTGATTGGCCACCTCGGTCCCCTGACATTCCCCCGATGGACTTTTTCTTCTGGGGTGTGGTGAAAGAGAAAGTGTTCACCAGGAAACCATATACCAAACCAGAGTTGCACCAGTACATTACAGAAGTGTTTTACGAGATTGATGTGAATAAGGAAGTGTGTGATACTGTGTCAGAGTGTTGCAGACCGTTTACAGTACTGTGTTAATGTTGAAGGAGGACATTTTGAACATGTCAAACAGTGGACATCTGTACAATACAAATGTACTGGTGTGGTGTAGTGTAATAAGAAAGCCAATGTAATGTTTAAGACTATAGACACAGCAGTAGCAAGTGTTAAATGTACTTTTACCACAATGTTCACAGTACAGAATTAAATATGTATGTATGTTCAAGTGTCAGTCTAGTTTTGCCACACAGTGTACAGCAAAAAAGGTAATAGATACAAAAAGTTAGGGGTTTATTATGTTGACAGAGGAGGATTAAGTGTCAAGTAATGCTACTAAGTGACCCTGAACTAAGTATTGCAATTCTTTTACATACCTAAGGAATAAAATAATCTAAATCAATGGTTTATTATTATTTAGATATATATATGAGTAAAATACCAATATAGATTTTTGTGTAAATGGTTTAATTAAGTTTCGAGAAAGTTTGTTAGTCGATGAGATATTTCATTGTTGTGATCATAGAGGAATTTTTTTTCAGGATAGATATGTGTCAAATATTTAATTTTTGTTATATTAGTATTATATAATGGAGGGCGCCCTCATAAGATTGGACAATATTATAATCTAGCAAGTCCACCATATTTGTGTGTCACATTGGAGAGGTTAATTGACATATAATCTGAATGGATAGTAAGGCACGATGCTAAAAAGAAGAAAAAAAAAGTAGGTAATTTGTGTATTTTTACTTGGAAAATTGCAGAAAATCATCCCTTTGGAACAACAATAATGTCTATAAAATTGGAAACTGTCTACAATATATTTAAGATAATTAAATGCATATGATATATGAAGCTAAGACAAGCCTAGTAAGCTAGTAGTGGAAAACATGTGGCTTGAATAAAAAACTGACCGAGGCCACAGGTTGGAAATAGTAATGGATATAAAAAAGATTAATATGATTAATAGCGATTGCATCCCTCGGAGCAAAAGTGTATATATGCTTCAAAATAGGGTGCAACCATAAAATATATACATTCATGTTTCATAATTGATTAGAAGTAATATAATAGTTTAGAAAAAGTATTTTAAAATCAGTAAATAATTGAAATATATAAAAAAAATTATCTTGAATTTTTTCTAACCTTTGACAGATCCTGCAATACCCAGATGGTATATAGCCGCTAGAACAGACCAGATTGCCTTGACCTCAGTGTTTGAAACTCCTAACACACTGAGAGCAGAGCACACACGAGCAAAGTCCAGTATTGCCTTCTGTTTGTCTTCATGCTAAGCACAAAGAGCAGTAGTTTTTACATATATATATTTAAGTTGCAAAAAAAAATTCATTTATTAATATGAAAATATTTGTTTAGACTTAAGAGGAAGTTAATATATATATATAAATGGAACAGTTATAAGCTCTATCAAATCCTTTGTTGATGGGTAACAGAAAATGCATAAATATTACTAAAGATAAACATGTTCAAAATATTCACATTAAAAATAGGTTTTGAAATTTAAAAAATACTATGAATATAGAACAAGGTTTTTAAACATATGTCTCTATGCACTATATACAAAAATGATGCTGATTGTTGGTGTAGTTTTAGTGGTGAAATTTGTTTGTTAAGAAAAGAGTGGTCATTTTACAAATAAATTATTTTAGAGGGTGAGTAGAGCTTTACTGATGAGTTAAGGTTATACAGTAAAACTAGCTAGATAGTAAATCACCAACCAAATACTCAAACAATCAGCATTGTTCTTGCATATCCCTGTGTATGTGCCTGTGAGTGAGTCTTAGTAAAAGAATGAGACCATCATCATCATCATCATCATCAACCTTTTCCAGTCTGTGGCCAGGTCAGTTTAGTAAAATGCTTTTATATTTCTCTAGCCTTCCACAATTCTTCCTCCTTTAATCGCTTCCTCTTCTCCTGTCACTTGCAAACTTTCTGTTATCTGCTCCTACTATGTCTTTATTGGTCTCCCTTGCCGTCTTTTCCTCCATACTTAAGTTCAATCGTTCCCTTTGGTATTCTCTACTTTTCCATCTTTACCAGGGCCGGTCCTAGGCAATTTGAGGCCCCCTGCGAACTGTAGAAAGTAGGCTCCATAGATTTTTTTAACAAGATTTGAGCAGTCATATCACATAGCAAATTAGATAATATGAATCAAACTAAACAAAAAATGTAATCTAATATGATCTTGAAAATAAAACGAACATGTGAGCTTGAAATAATTATTTAAAAAGATACTATTAGTTGACATATTATTTTGGGATTGAATAAATCAAATTAAATTTCCTAATTTAAAAGTTAGTATAAATATTAGAGGTGTACCGATTAAGTAAAACCCATTACCGATACTGATTGTTTAAAATAATTGTTCATGCCACAATTATTTACATCAATTAATCCCGATTATCGATTATTTATTAATAAATATTGGGAAATATGTTTTAGATAATGATAATTATCAATGTAAATAATGCAAAAGGATTGTATGCATAAAACAATATATTTTACGCCTAACCGACGAAAGTTGTAACTAGATTTTTAGTTTTATCAACGGTATGAACTTATATTTCTTTATCTGGTTATGTAATCTTTGCATAGCCCGCAACCCTGATGCAGTGTTTATATAAGTGTTTTTTGCAAATTTTATCACTAAACTCCTACCTAAAAATTTTTTATCTAAATTTTACTTAAAAAACCCCATTAAATGACATAATAATCGCTGATCATGATTAATTGCCAATGCACTTATAATCGCCAGATAACAATTTATTAGTATCTGCATCAGTACACCCTAATAACTATTGAAATTTAAACTTAAATTGATGAATAAAAATAAAATTTTAAATAATTTTTTCACATAGAGATTTGGAAAACCACAATTAAAGATAAATTGAAAAACCACAAGTGATTTGAACATATGGTAGTTTAAATAATTTGGTCTAAAGCTTAGACTGTATTTCAAAAGGAAGACGGCATTACCATAATGTAAGCTTGGATAAAGAGGGTAATTAGAGGAAAATATCTCATTTTCAATATAACCCACTATATTGTTCAAAATAAAAATACCTGCTATTATATAGCATCATGAACTGACAGTCACTGGTATGAAGAAAATAAAACTTTCTACAAAGCTGAGTTGTTCTATCCTTGTGTGCATCCATTATTTAGTCCTTGATACCCTCTATACAGGGGCGGCCTGGGGTAAATTTTGTGCCCGGGCTGGATTGCGTTTTGGCATCCCTTGAGTAACCAGTGGATAATATAGTCCGTTTACCATAGGAGTGGTTATAAAAGACAGCTAGTAAAAGCTACCAGATCTACTCTCATGTATCCATTCAACAAACCAAATGATCTGCCAGACCATATTTGTTGTCACTTTTGGCATTCAAAACCTTGACAAAAATAATTTATTTTTAATTTTGTTTTTCTTTTGACCATTCTTTAAATCTTATACTAGCTGTCAGCTAGCACATTTCCCATGGCGATTGGACTCTGGAAAAATATGAAAATAATTCCCAAGCCTAACATTATTTTGTAGACAATGCTATCTTCCATTTTTACTTTCTCTCTATCTTACAGGTAGAGAAAGTATTGTGATCGTCAAAAAAATCGAACTCGAGATTTTGATGAATTTTGACGTTTCATGACTTCCTGAATCCGAAAAAGTGGTTTTTGAATTTCCGTCTGTCTGTCTGTCTGTCTGTCTGTCTGTACCTCCAACTAGAGCCTAAACTATTTTACCGATTGAGCTGAAACTTGATATCTAGGGTTTTCATAGGGTTGCCCCGAGGGGTTTTTGGAATTGGATATCTACCCCTAAAATTAAGGGTAGTTTACTGAAGGGCAAAAAGAGAAAAAGTCGATTTTCTCAAAATCGGCTCTAACGATTTTGATTAAATTTCATTTATAAACATTAATAAATATTCCAAACAAAATGGCTACCCTCAATATTTCGGCAAAATGGCTTTAAGGGCTCCGGTCTGATGCGTAAATTAACATTTTTTATAATAGCTCCGAAACTATTTGAGATATGAAATTACTTAGCATTACAAATATGTATATATATTTATAATACAGATATTTTATCCGAAACATATTTTTATAAAATCAATAACTTTCAATCTATACGCAATTATATGAATTTTTTTAACTTTTTGGACATTAAAGTTTAAGTATTGCGACCGTAAAAAAAAACTAACCTGAAATGTTGATGGATGTCGACGTCTCATGACCCCCCGAACCCTAAAAAATAGTCTTTGCAATGCCGTCTGTCTGTGTGTCTATAAAAACTTAAAATTAAGGGTAGTTTACTGAAGGGCGAAAAGAGAAAAATTTGGTTTTCTCAAAATCTGCTCAAACGATTTTGATTAAAATTCGTATCTAGGCGTTGATTAAGATTATAAATAAACTGGCTATTTTCATTTTCCTATGAAAATGATTTTTAGGGTACTTTACAGAAGCGTTAATTTCCGTATCTCCACAACTATTTGAGAAACTAAACAACTTATCATTGCAAAATTGTAGGACTATTAGAAATAAAAAACTTTTATTTGACATATATTTTTATAAAAGCAGCAGTTTCTGAGATATTTGCAAATATATTAATACAATTTTGTGAGCTTTAGTTGTAAACATATACTACTTAAGTCTTAACGCAATAATTCTCCAATGCCATAGAGTAATTAAATATAAGTATCTAAAAAAGTATGTTATTTTTCCTTAAAGCTCTTAGGAGAAATGTTTGCATAGCAATGATCTATCTCCATTTTAGACTCAATAGTCAATATTTACATTTTTTATTGGTCAAAATGTATAAATGAATAATTAAATATCAATGCGATGACTTGAAGATCTGCAACACCTTATAAAATGTTAAAACTTTAACCAGAAATCGAAATTTTAATACGAAGTGTTGACCCTTTTGGAAGACATTAAACTGTTTGAAATGTTCTTAGGTGGACAAAGATGCGCCTCTTTTCTCATTGATTCTATATCATTGTATATTATTTTATGCGTGTTCTTATGTGGAGTGGTGATGATACAATGTACATTATTCCGTTCAGAAATCTTACGAGTTTATAGAAAGAGAGAGAAAGTCTGTGCGGTGTGCCGTACCATTTATTTTATTATAAGTTTAACAAACACTTTGAATATATATACTGTTTAGATTAAATCATTGGAAAAACAAAGTATTTCGGGGTGCCATTTTTTAAAGATGGAAAATGTAGAATAACCTTTTGAAATAGCACTAAATTATAATTTACACCCCATAAAATTATAATAATAGTTAAAATTTCATATTAGTTTCAAATAGTGAACAAGTGTAACTCCATTATTACGCCTGGGTTATGTTAGGTTTGGAGTTGTTAGGTTAGGGGATTTCGTTAGGCTAGGTTTAGCTCTTTTGGCGACCCGTTGAGCCGGCGTCCCGGGCAGCCGCCCAGTTTGTACGGCCCTTAAGCCGCCCCTACCTCTATAGGTGTACTGATTTGGGTACAAATGAATTGTAACATAGCGATTATTTGTGTTTCAGCAATGAATCACAGTCGGTGATTATTATGCTGATTAATCTATGATTTTTCTTAGTATTCAAAATTTGTAGCACAATTAACACAAACAAATAAAGGTAAACACAAGTAACACGCAGACCTGATTTTAATAGATGGTCATGTTTGCAACATTACACTCAACAATAACTAAGAGAAAGGGAGACACGCGACGTGGCCTCAGGAGGGGAGACAAGCGATATGGTCCCAAGAGGAGAGACCAGTAATGTGGCCTCAGGAGGGGAGGAAAGACAAAGAATGTGGCCTCAGGAGGGGAGGGGAGACAAAGAATGTGGCCTCAGTAGGGGAGGGGAGACCAAGAATGTGACCTCAGGAGGGGAGGAGAGACGAAGAACATGGCCTCAGGAAGGGAGGAGAGACGAAGAACACGGCCTTAGGAAAGAGGGAAGACGAAGAACATGGCCTCAGGAGGAGAGAGGAGGGACAAGCGGGGGTGGGGGGGCCTTCAGTAAGGGAGGGAAAATAGTGATGTGGCCTCAGGAGGAAACGAAAGATGAGTAGCATGGACTCAGGAGTAGAGGACGAGATACGAGCGATGTAGCTTCAGGGGGGGAGGAGACACGAGCAACGGAGCCTCGGGAACACCAGCAACGGAGCCTCGGGAACACCAGCAACGGAGCCTCGGGAAGGGAGGGAAGACCAGCAACGGAGCCTCGGGAAGGGAAGGAAGACCAGCAACGGAGCCTCGGGAAGGGAGGGAAGACCAGCAACGGAGCCTCGGGAAGGGAAGGAAGACCAGCAACGGAGCCTCGGGAAGGGAGGGAAGACCAGCAACGGAGCCTCGGGAAGGGAGGGAAGACCAGCAACGGAGCCTCGGGAAGGGAGGGAAGACCAGCGACGGAGCCTCGGGAAGGGAGGGAAGACCAGCGACGGAGCCTCGGGAAGGGAGGGAAGACCAGCGAAGGGGCCTCGGGAAGGGAGGAAAGACCAGCGACGGGGCCTAGGGAAGGGAGGAAAGACCAGCGACGGGGCCTAGGGAAGGGAGGGAAGACCAGCGAAGGGGCCTAGGGAAGGGAGGGAAGACCAGCGAAGGGGCCTCGGGAAGGGAGGGAAGACCAGCGAAGGGGCCTCGGGAAGGGAGGAAAGACCAGTGACGGGGCCTAGGGAAGGGAGGGAAGACTAGTGACGTGGCCTCAGTAGGGGGAGGAAAGACGACCTATGAGGCTTCATGAGGGGGGATAGATGAGTGGCTGGGCTTCAAGAAGAGAGGGGTGATGAGTGACATAGCCTGGAGAAAGGAGAGGGATAAAATGACAGACATTCATCGAATAGCTGGTGCTGTGTTAATTAATATAATTTTACTGCTAACATGTTTTTTATATTTTTTTATTTAATTATCTATCAAAACTATTTTTAAAAAAAGGGGTTAGCTTTGGGGCCCCTAGTCCTTGGGGGCCCCCTGCAGACGCATCACTCGCAAATGCCCAGAATCAGCCCAATCTTCATTGAATTATCATACCATCTCAGCATTTCTTCCTCTACAATATCATGTACTCCCTGTAACCACACTCTATCCTGGACACCTTCATTCCTAATCCTGAGTGAGACCAGTGTAATCATGTTAATGCAAATATATAATATATGAGTACCTTTGTAATATGTAAGTGTTATACATTTCTAAGCCATTAGACAATAATTTATTTTATAAAGTAGGTAAAGTATATATGATTTTAAACCACAAACATTTTAAATATTTCAAAAATAAAATATTTAAGGCCTTTAAACCATACTACATATATTAAATGACTGTCTTAAATCTAGAATACAATATCTACTTTAAATTTTAGTCAGTTTTCATAATTTAAAGTTTTTAAAGCAAAAGAAAAATAATGGGACACTAAAAATTAAAGTAGTTTTTCATTTGATCATATATGAAAATATTGTAAGTAGTAATATTATAGTTGGTAGGCATTGTAGGTTTTGAAATTCTCCAACTTTACCTGTTTAACTAGATAAAAGAAAAAGTGACATGTGCTTATGGATGACAAGATTTTAATCATTAAAGACAATAATGTGTAAAATAAAATATATTGGAGATAAAGCTAGTAATTTACTTTTTATCAAGCCTTTTGCAGGCCAGGTATGAGAGTACAAGGCTGGACAGAAAGACAAAGCTCCCATACTTTGGTTTTAAATGTACCTCTCTGTCCACCAATGTAGGGCAAGAAATAAATACTCCAATCGTACTTGATCTCGCATAGCGAGTTTTTCTTAATCCCACTTGATGACAATATATGGCCAGTTTTAAAGATATTTTAAGACTATGATGAAAACAAAAATTTCATGTAAAAAAAAGTGCAGAGCCCTTTGAATTGCAAATTTAGATTCCTTAAAAAGCTAAACGTCTCACAAATTAAGGATGTTGAATTAAAAATTAAAGATGACTTTTAAATATATTTATTCAAAATGGTTCAATAGCCTATTTTAATTCAATAAAATATATTATTTTTCTATGTTTGATAATATATACAGATCGCCAAAGTTGTATTACACTTGATGAATGATTTTGTTCTGAGTATGAGAAATAATTAAAGTTAGATTGTATGTTTGTTATAAATTTGTTAAACTTTGGGGGTCCAGAGGTAAAAATATAAGGACTTAAATGTCTTAGTAGGGTTGTTTGTAAATGGGTTAAGTTAAAATATAGCAACTAGTTACTTAGTAATTAGGAACTAGAAATACATGTTTATAGCTCTATTTGATATTTTTACAGAGATAAGAAAAAAAATAAAAATAGAAATGGTTTTTCAAGAAAGCCTATATCATATTGATATTCTTACTTTATGTAATGGTGTTGTGAATCGATTTGGTTCATTTGACATATGTTCAAGGTAAAGTTCTTTCCTGAGAGCTCCTTCAACTCCTGCAAGAAGCCAATAAAATATGTGAAACGTTGGTTCCCCATCAGGACGATGAACAACCCTGCTCCGCTCCATGAGTAGCAGCTGAAAAGCACCATATGAGAAAATATGAGTTAAAAAAGTATTTAAACTAATTTAAATATTTGTTTATTCATTTCTTTATAAATTAATTCTTATTCATGAATATGTCAATTTTTTATAGGTTCGGCATAGTTGAAGTGCAGGGAAAAAGGGATTGCATATACAGTATTATATACATTTTTTTTAAGAAAAGAACTTTTGAAAAAAAAATAAAGTTAACTATCTATTTGGCATCCGAGCACATCGCACAAACTAAAAACAAAACTGATTATTTTTATGTAGAGGCATTCTTATTAAATTCCCAAACCAGTAACTGTTAGGTAACTATTTTTGTCAAAATTACTTTTCAAAACCAAATGGACAGAACATTGAGGAAGTGTGTATTAGTTTTATTATTAACTATGTTTTATTTTACATCCTAATAGTAAATATTAATAAATGGTATGTAAGAAACACTGCTTGATAAAAAATTAAATTGGATAAAATGACAAATACAATTCTAACAGCCTATATTGATGTAATACTAAGATTAAACAGAAAAGTTGGAAAAGAAATTGTAGGCCTTAGATATATAACACCTACTTGTATTGAAGCTGAAGCAATTTGGCCGGCCTGATCATAATTCAAGCTGAATATCTGCGTGAAACGGGTTGCATTGCTATTCATTATTGTTCGAGCATTACCAAATGCTTCCAACACAATGCTGATAGAATTTACTTTTTCTATAGTAAGTACCTATAAAAAGATAATTTATGTGTGTTTAAGTTAAATATTTTTACTAAGTTAAATATGTTTAAAATTGAATTTCCCCCTCAGTCTATAAATATAATTAGAAAGAAATGTATTTTATTAGCACCATGTCTTAGTACCCATTTGGGTTTTACACCTATGTACTGATTACACTAATAGGGTAGGGATTAGGAAGGTTGTATTTTAGAGGAAGCATACCCACATTTGTGTGGAGGAAAGGGGAAAACGAATTTAGGAAAACCCACTCTCAGTACACCCAACCTGGATTGAACCCCAATCCCCTCATCTTCAACAGTCTAGTATATATTGCGAGAGTAGCGCCTTAGACCATGTAACCACCAAAGAAGGTCAAAAATAGATGTACATTTATGTTGTGTACTCCTTTGAAAATTTTTTTTTTGTTTTTAAAAAATACAAGAGCAAAATTATTTGCTTCTGGAATTTTATTTTATTTTTATTTATTTGAGGTATTTATTGTGTACTTTCTGAATCAGCTGATTATATCAGCACAGGAGAATTTCTATGAGTGAGCGTTAGAGGGTATATAAATTTTGCCGGAAAAGGTATTTTCACATACTTTCCAGGATTCTTTTAGATGCAACAAATTACATTGGACCAATGGTTTTACTTCCCCTTTGAAGGAAGTTGTGCTATGGATGTTTATCGCTCAAGAAAATTCTGTCGACCTCGGCTGGGTTTGAACCCATGAACATTGGATTCTGAGGCAAACACTTTACCATATATTCGCACATTTATTTTTGAACTAGAAATGTGATAAACTGAGAAATTGTAATATTGATGATTTATAATTTCAAAATATTAACATTTTTAGTCATATACATTAGTCAAACAGTTACAAAGTAATACAAATTAAAAGAAGGTATATAGTAAGCCCACTTTAGAACATAACTTTGAACACACAAGCAATTGAATGCTAACACTACTCTTACTTATAATAAGTTGTATGTGTACCTTATTAACTGAACCGGCTGTCAACACTAAGTAATGCAATATGTGCTTGAAGTTGGTGGTCTTTCCACTTCCGCTGCGTCCTAAAAGAAGGATAGAGTGGTCTCGCCGAGATGCCAGCATGCTCCTGTATGTGGACTGAGCAAGTGAATAGATGTGTGGAGGCATATCCTCAGACTTGCAGCCACGAAACAAGTGCATTACCTGAAATATTAAATAATCATAGTCTAAATTATTTATTTTAACAAAGGATAAGTCAGATTCACTTTTTTTTTCCAATTCTTATTGAAAATCAAAATAAGTATTTTAATTTAAAATCACAAATATTGAATCTAAATTAAAATCTTAACAAATTGTTGGAGAATATTGCAATTTATCAATATATGATATAGTACGGACATTGAATGATGTTTTTAAGCAGTAAGGTTTAAAATTTTAAGCAAAAACAAGCATCTTTCAGACTATACAGTTTAAATTCCAGGTTAATATGGAAAACTAGATCTGCATGGTGAGTGTTTTTTACTTGTTTAAAAGTGTGGTCCTAGTTGTTAAAAGAGCATCGATAATATGAACGTCAAAATCGGGATTGTCGATAAACCAACAAAATGTAAAAAAAAAATATATGTATAAAATAACCACATTGGTGTCAATATTCAAAATTCCAATAGAGTGGGAAATGAACCTAATGTCTATGAGTCACCTTCGTATATCGCGGGTGATAGTCTATACCAGATGGAATGCAGGAGGGGTGGGGTCGTCCACACACACACACTGTGCCTAAACGTCAGTTCCTGTTCAGTTTGTTTGCATAGTTGGAGTGGTTGTACATTCTGATTGGTCAGACTGTATGTTACACTGTTCATGCTTATGATTTTGTACTATATTAATCAGTGCAGTACTTTTTTATTTCTAAACTGTATTTTTGAAAATCCAAACAAATCCATAATACAAACTAGTTTGATCCCTGATTAGGCTGAATTATTGACACTCTACTTTAGTTAGAATGTGTTAAGCAAATGAAAAAATAAATCAATCAAACAACTATACAACACACGTTTATGAATAATGAAGGCATATAAAGTTGAATTTAAAAAACTCTTGAGTAGGGTCTCATCCCTGTTAAGATAAGCATTATGTACCCAATATAAAACTGTGTAAAAACATAAGACGAAATAAGCAAGGCAAATTTGCAAGCCAACATTTTTGTTTAAGAAAATCAATAAGCCTAATTTCGCATTTGATATAAGCTTGTAAGATTAAACTCTTAAACAGTCCAATAATATTTATAGCAAGAATATTTATACACAATTTAAAAAAAGTATTAATAAATAGCAGTTCGAGGCTAATATGTAATTTAAAATATTATGTTAAAATAATGGTATAACAATTGCAGAGGGAACATTTAATTAAAATTGTAGAATAAAGTTGATTATTTTGATAAGTTCATTGAATTTTTTCCTTTTTGAATAAGCTAAGTGAATTTTTACCTTGTGGGTATAATTATTTTCCCCACTATTTTAATACAAAATAAAACTATTAGCGGTTGTACAGTAAAAAATAAAAATAACTTTAAGAAACTTATTAATTTGGGTGTATTACCTGAGTATCAACATGATGTGCTCACCAATCGATGGATCAGAGCTTCATAATATATTTTAAACTGATAATATAGAGTATTTTAGAGAAGGATTTGATGATTTCAGGGATTCCAAATTGTTTTGTCTTTGGATTCAAACAAAATATTTAATGTAAATAGAATATACCTATCTTGCTTGGACTAATATTATTGAATCCAAGAGGGTAATTATAGCAATGACTCTTGTTTAAAAATTATTCCCAGTAATCATGACTTTCAAGTTATATCAGACAAGACTAGAGGCTGTATTTTATCATGTTTAAAACCTGCAATATATGTTTATTATTTATTGAATATACAGTATTGATATCATAATTACCTGCACTGTGCACAGTACAGTTTAATGTGAAAGACAAAAGTTCACAAACATATGAGCTCAAAACAAAAATGGTTGGACTTTACATTCTTTAATATAATGCAAAATTGTATCTGAATTTAATTGGACTGAAGATTTTCAGTTTTCAGAAACATATATTTTGAATGTACCTAATCAATTTTCACAAACATAAAAATTTATTTTAAATTATTTTAAGATATTTCTGTGTTATTAGAAAGTTTCTTTAACTAACATATATTGTAAATATTTATTCTCAGTTTGACATTGTGGAGGGGGAATAGGAATGGGGAAAAAAACATTTTCCATACTAAATAATAATAATAATAATAATAATAATAATAATAATAATAATAATAATAATAACCATAATAATAATAAGATTATGATTATTATGATTATCATTATCATTAAAATTAAAATTATGATTTAAATTAAAATCATAATTATAATTATAATCAAAATCATCATCATCATTATAATTATAATTAGCACCACGTCTTACTACTCGTCGGGTTATACGCACTTACACTAATGTGTAATGGTAGGGTGATTGTGAGATAAAATGGAGGACCTACAGTTTAACGTGGAATCCAAACCAAAGTGGAGGCCTGGCATTCCACACATTCATAAGTTGTGATTAATACACGTCTTGTCAGAGGTGAAGGAAGGGTTTGGCAATCAGATCAATCTGTACCGGACCGAGGATTGAACCCGGACCCCCAGTAAAGATTGAACCCCAGACCCCCAGCACAGAATTCTGACACCTTACCCCTAGACCACCAGGTCACCCTCCATACTAAGGTTTGTAGATAAAATAATTTACCAATAATTTAAATAATTTTTAACTTATTTGGTTTTTTATAATATAATATTTTTAAATGTGATTTCATGGAAATCTTGTCATTGTTATTTTCCATACCTTTTTAATTAGCTTTGTCATCAATATTTTCATTCACTTATAAATAAAACTATTATTACTTAAACCTGCATTATAGTAACACACTTTATTTAAGTGTTTTAGTATGCTGAAAAAGGGAAAATTTGTGAGAGCTGTTCAAATTATAAATATAAATTGAAATATATCTTTACACATTAAAACAGAATTACTGACTTAGTGTGTTAATTACACCAAATTATACTAAATTCAACATTAATAGAAAAAAGAACATCCATTATGGGGATAAGTAGTTTAAATAAAAGTAAAGGCCTTGTTAAGGTGACACAAATGGGAGTAAGTTTGAATATCTAAGAGAAAAGTTTTAAAATAGTACCATAATTAGCAAAAAGAGTGCAATTAAACACCACTATTAATTATTTATATCAAAAGGTATGAATATTAAACTATATTTCTCACTTTCTCCGAGTAGATCGCAAGAGGAGCCATAGGGTTAATAATGATCATGCTTCCTCCAGCATAGGTGTGGATGAGATTACTGGCATAGCGCTGTCTCAGAGTGTGCAAAATGCTAGACTCATTGACATAGCGCAGCTCAGACAAGTCTTCACTATGATCAAACTGGGGTGGATTGGCCTGTAACAAAAGTACTAACATCATGTATGTATTTTGATTTGGCAAAAGAAAAAAAAAAGAAAAAAATTATAATTATGTTAATGATTATTAAATTAATTCAACCAGAATTCACAGTTAAACACATAACTAACATATGTTAAAATAATCATATATTACGGTTTGATTTGAGGGCTACACATCACACTCAATAGCTTAAACAAAGTACTAAAAAACAATAAGTGTATGATTATAAACACCTCGTGTGGCTTACAGCCAAGATGAATCGACTTTATTACTACTCTATAACCCAAGTTAGGGAAGGAATAAAAGAGGTAGAAACAAGTTAGCACCTAAGACATCCAACAAAACTTGATACTTTATCCTACTACCCCTTCATGCTTTATCCCACAGGTGCCTTGTGGTTGCTTACCTATTCATTTGGAGATCCCAAACAAAAATAAGTTAACTTTTGTAGGGGAAACTTTCATAATTAATTAGTTTTATGTACTGTTTCAAGATACCAGGTTACTTTCTTTGAACAATGATAGTATGTGTTTAGTTTTGGGTGTATTTCATAATTGGAAAGTAAGATTTACAGCAATTTAAGGCTTATATTTTTTATTTGAATGGTGATGCCTTACCCCACAAATAAGTATTTTATTGCTTTGTCATTCTTGCATTTCATATAACATATATATTTCTTCACTTACACATTAGCATTATTTTTCGGTGAAGTTGTACAAAGTTTTTTATTAATTTAGCTATATAAAATCCTTGTTTAGAATTATGATAGCAGGGTATAAACCTTTTTAGCAAAATATTATAATTCTACCTCTAGCCATTATTCTAAAATTGATCACAAGAGGGGCGTGTTAAGTAAATAAGTTTCCTGGGTCTTGAAAATAGATATTTATTTCCACAAATGAAATATACATTTAAAATTCAATTCTGTTAAAAATAACAACCTGGAAACTGGGATTAGACCCAAAACTCTTTGATTTGCATGTCCATTCTCTACAACTGAATCATCTAAATTTGTCTCTTATCCAGGGTCACTTTTAAATAGTTGTTGGGTTGATTATAATTGACACACAAAGCCAAAGGTCGCAGGTGTAATTTACATGTCCATAAAGTCATTTTTTTCTCAGTTGAATTTGATCTCAGTATCAGGAATGATTCTACAAACAACCATCATGGATCAATTTGTAATACAAAGATTAATACTTCCTTGGAGATGTGGTCTAAGAAAAGGGTGCTCATCCCTGAGAATCAAAGAAACACGATGAGCTACAGCTTGAAACATTTCATGTGATACCAAGAAGATAGAACCAACTAGTTTTTTTGTTTGTTTTTTTGGCACATCCACAGGAAGCTAGAGAAAGTGTATAAGGAAGACATAGATTAAAAACCAATATTGCA
The DNA here is from genome assembly GCA_902151455.1 of Timema bartmani. NCBI lineage: Eukaryota > Metazoa > Arthropoda > Insecta > Phasmatodea > Timematidae > Timema > Timema bartmani. The sequence continues at coordinate 96,781 of CABFWB010001296.1, forward strand.
AATAAGGTGTCAGATGTTCAATGAAAGGTGAACGAGTGTGCATTATGAACATCAAGCTGGTCATACAACTACTTCCAGTGTTGATGCAAATGAGCAAGGAGTAAACCAAATGATTAAAAAATAGAGGCGGGTTAGAATGGAAGGTGTTGCCAAAATAATGGGAATATCAATTGTTTCTGCTAACATCATTTTCTATGATGTTCTGGCCTACCATAAATTTTTGATGAGAAGGGGGCTATTAAATGCATCTAATCATCCAATAGCATCAAAGAAACACATTTAAGGGATTGCCAAGAATATGTAAACAGCTGTGTGTATTATAATGTGATAGGTAAGGGGTGCATTATTATCAACCATACTTGGTAATGACCATCAAGTAAGTATATAACGTCTCCAGTAAAAAAAGGCTTAAGAGACCCAGTTCATAGTAAAAACTGCCCCAAAAATTATGTGTGTAGTTCCTGAAAGAAGGGGTAACTGTCAACATCACTCATTATTAGGACACTGGGTTGAACTAGTTAAATCTGCTATTCAATGCTAGTGTCATGCATGGCTGCCTCAGCCTATATGTCATTCTGCCCAATGACTTCTCCCATTGACATATTGTTGAGTTGTGAATGCCACAAGGATTGAATCACACCATTTCGACAATGGGCTGGTGTGCTCTTTATGTTTTCTTGCAGCTGGCCGGCTTTGGGAGACATCACTGCCCGCACTCATGAATAAGTCGTGATAAGAGAGGTTCACCTGGTCTCTGCCAGTGACGCCACCATCAAAAAAGGTTGTTTCCGAGTGGTCTACTGGAAACCACCTATCCGCTAATTCCTGGAGGCTGAGTGGATAGGGAAGAAAGTTTACAGAAAAGGAAAAACTATATAAACTCTGTGAACTTATGCAGCTCTGTGATTTCATTGGCTAAAGGCTATGGGCACACTTTATGGATATAAGCAGGCCTGATCTGAGCAAAAAATTGAACACGCGCTTGCCGCCTTCAAACGAAAATGTAATACTTCCTGGATTCTGCATCCAAGATATAATTCTCAGTCACGATGTGATAATTTTCTACCTCAGGCTCTTCAAACCGCCTTTTCTAGATAATTAACTCAGTCTTTTTCATCTTCACCCCTTTTTTTTAACTCAGTACTTATTCAAGTTTGATAAATTGAGGTTGGCTCACAAATGGGACTTTTGTCACCTTCATGTTTTAAATCTTTTACTTGGGGCTTCTCCCCTAAAGATAGGTTGGCACTTGCTGCCCAACCTTAAATCATTGTGTTCCTAAATGGGACTTCCTCCTGTTCCCCTTTGTTGAAGTTTGATAAGTGGAGGTTGGCCCTCAAAAGGGCCCATTCTGACCATCTTATTTGAAGCAAATATTCTCTATATGTATGCATTTAATGAGGATCTTATCTCCCGGGTCCACAATATATATTAGCATTTCTGACTTTTAGTATTTCAGTGCGCTTTGTCCTTAACATTATATATTTCGTAGTTTTAGGTCTTAGGTTGTCACCCTCATGTGCATGTGTATGCCCTCCTGAATATTGTAGTAACATCCTTTCGTTGTATAAACCACTACTAAGTGTACTGCTTTGTTTTTCAATAAATACGTTTATGCTTATTTTGGTCTGAGCTCATTTATTTGCACCAGTTGTAGCTTGGTAGTAAGCGACACTAGCGCTACCAGGTAGCAATACTACCAGATTAACACAAACCAAGATTACAAAATTTTGTTGGGAATGCCTTGACAATCTCCCCTGTATCCCCAAACTATCCTCTAGTGACTTTCATCAGTTCCCAGCAATAAAGAGCTTAAGGATCAGCATTTCAAAGACAATAGAAAAGTTTAAGAATATTTGTGTTCCATTTTCTCCATGGACAGGGCACCACTTTTTTCACCAAGAGGTTCAAAAAAAATGGATGATACAGTAGAATAAATGTCTGAATGTACATAATGTATGTCCATAATATCCCAGTAGAGGAAATAAATTGCTGTCTTTTTCAAGACCAAGGAAACCTATTTATTGAACACTCTTCATAAATTACTTTGTTATTTTATTTGGGTAATCTTTATTTGTAATTACATTACGATTAAATTTCAATGTGTGTTAATCTAATGTGTGAAATCTAATATTTCCATACTTATGAGTATCCTATAATTACCGTAAAACTAGAAGTAATAATTTTCTGTTTACTTTTTTTTTACGGGCATTTCATTTTCTTGTATTGACATTGCCTCTTGTTTAATCAATATACTTTAATGATAAAAAAAAACATTTTTCGTGTTGAAAATCAAGTATACACATGAGGAGAAATAGATTATCCATAGGTTTTATACTTGGCTTATTCATAGGAAACGACGTATTGAGAATGAATATCGATCCTTCATACTACTTCCAAATCAAAATTCCACATTTTTGTATTTTTTAAATCAATAATTATAAGTTTTACTATACCTTTGTTTATAAATACTAGAAATATTCTAATCAGTTTTTTTAAAATCTATTTTCTATGGGTTTTATAAGTCAATCAGATATATACAGTGGGTAGTTATCAATATAATTAAACATTAGTGACCTTGAATGTTGTACAAAAGATAAATTATCTTAGTAATAGTATGGACATTGTATATAGGTATAAGCTAGTTTCAAAACTGGCCCTATATTGGAATAAAACAATTTCAAAATAAATTTCCAAATCTTCCGATTGATGACAAAATGTCCTGTTTATCTTGACCAAATTAAGTTCTTGAAATTTGTGATGACCTACCCTCTCAATATCATCATCATCCACATATAAGGTGTCTCCAGTGGCCTCTAGCTGAAGGTGAATCTTAACTATATCCGGGTCAGATATAATGTTTGATTCCTCAGGAATCTTGCGAGCAGCAGTAAAGCCAGCACGATGAACCAGCCACAATCGCTCAGATTCCTGCCAAGCTTGCTCACTGGCTAGTTGCTGCTCTGACTTGGCCTGTAACATAATATATAATTTTACTATTATCACTATTGTACAAGGTTTTATCAAACATAAATTTATAGCTATATTTACAAATGTGAAGAATAAGAGATAAAAATCTGTATTAATAACTAACTTAACTAAGCTCAAAAAAGTACCAAGAAAACATTAAGTGTAAGCAAAATTTGATTTTTTTAAATCTAATAAAAAATTACCAATTATAGTTAGCATCATATAACATAACCAATGTAGCCAGCATATCCACACTCAAGATTTATACCAAGTTTGATATTAATACTTTTTATACATAAATGCCAAACTATAAAGCTGTTGATAAGTTAGGCTAGTTAAAGATCAGCTAGTGATTGGTTAAGGTTAGGTAAATTTTCATTAAGATCTTCAAAGAGGTTAGTTATCTGCGACCCAAATTTAACCAATATATATACACACTTCAATAATGTTAGCCTACTGTGAAAAAACTTTTCGTGGGTAATCTTTATTTTTTTATTTAAGTTTAATATTGTGGAGCCTAGTCGAAACATGTACACTTTGTTTATCCTGAAAAGTAGCAATGTTATCTTGATAGACTACACTATAACCTTATCTTATAGCTGCACTGTAGTGGAACTATGCAAGGTAAGATTGCTTTCATCGGGGTAAAAGAAGGGTGAATGTTTTTAAGTGTGGCTTAGTACTTTTTCATATCTTTTAAGTGGCAAAAATAGCTATAATTTTTTTCAAATTTTGGGTCAGCTTGGAATGTGCACTATGCATTACAAATATGATGCATGTTTATAACAATAATATACTGATAGAGGACTCTGAATATGACAAGTAGGAATAAAATTGGTTTTAATAATGTATTTAAATTTATGGTACAAAACAATCAACCAAGCTTTAACATATTGTGTAATTAGGCTTCAATTTTTTTTTCTCAAAAAAATGGGTTTTAGTAAAGAGCCTTAAGTAAGTTTACCTCATAAAATATACAAATAATCTTGTTAATCACAATAAAACACTCTTTGTATATACATTTTCAATCAATTATTTTTTTTAGGACCGCGTCTTACTACCAGTTCAGTTTATACGCTTATGTTAACTTACGCTAATGTTTTAAGGAACGAGGAAGGTTATATTTAGGGGGAGAGTAGCCACATTTGGGTAGAGGTATAGTAGAACACCTTTTGGAAAAAACACCCCCAGTACACTTGATCGATATTCGAACTATCATCCAGTCATCCGCAGTCTAGTCTACTGCGAGAGTAGCGCCTTCAACCAAAAAGTTTCAAATTTTCAAAAATATGTTATTTGTAAACCACCCTATATTTTTTCTATTTTGTAAAAATAAAAAGGTATTCTTATTTATCATGAAAAACTAATCCAAGACACCCATCTTGAACTCATAGTGCCAATTTTTTTTAAACACTTATTTTCTATTATTTTTACCAAGTAAACTACCCTTAAATTAATTTATTTAAGAAAAATAAAGATATATGAGTGTGATAGTGTAAAAAACATAACAGATAACCATTTTGAGCCAACTCGCTAGAGCAATATTTTTAAATATATAAATTTAAAAGAAAAAACATTTGTCAGTAAACTGCCCTTAAAATGGTTTTACCACAAAACACAAGTATACAGTTTTATTTGGAATGTCCAACACCCCAAGGCCATTTGTAACAAAATAATTAGAGCCATTCTTAAAGATATTCCCCAGGTTTATGAAAAATCAGTCATATTCATTTTGAACAAAATCATTAATGCTATTCACAAAATATTTCAATTTTTTTTAAATTTTCCACCAAAAACCCCCAAAAACCAATGATAATGTCAGTCATTTGAAAGAGATCCTAGATATTCATTTTAAACAAAATAGTTAGATCCATTCTCCAAAAATATGGAAATTCAAAAAAATTACTTATTAGTTAATTTTAGGGCTAGGGTCAGAATTAGTCCTGGGGTATAAGCCCTATAGAATCTAAATATTAAGTTTAAACAAAATCCATCTAACAATTAAGGATCCATGGCCAGGGACAGACAGGGGGTCAAACATAATTGTAAAATCCACTTTTTTGGGTTCAGGTTTACATAAACGTTAATATTCATAATTAACTCGAGATCAATTTTTTTTCACGATTACAAGACTTTTCTTGATATTAGAAAGAAATTTAGGCCTAGCTCTAAAATATTATATTCCAATGTATACCTTTAAATTCTAAAATGAACTGCTTCATAGGCCGAATGGTCTTAGGCAGGGGGGTCTTAGGCAGGGGTCAGCAACTTGTCAATCGCATGGCTATTTTCAGTCAACCGTGTAAGAAAACTATATCCTAGTTATAACTTGATCCTTGAGTCTTCTAAACTTTCAAATATATCAAATACTTAAACATAATATTTTTAAGTGACCAAAATAACCTTTATTGGTCATAATTGCTAAAGTTAGTGTATTCCTATTTAAATGGTGATATGTCTAATAAGCAAACAAAGAATGAGAGAAATTTCCATAATAGATGGCCATTACAAGCTTTGAGACTGGCATTGACACAGATTCAAAATGTTTTTGAATCTTAATTTTGTTTTAAAATATTGCTGCTTCGAACCGGTAATAGGTATTCTCTGGCTTTTAGTTGGAGTGGTTTGCTGCTACTGTATCTTCGTTCAAAGTTTTGTATGTTCTAGCTAAGAAGAAAAAACCTTTCATAGATGGCAAGTTTATAAAAGAGGCCTGTAAAGCTGCTATAAAACTATTTGCTGTCAAATTTAAAATAAATAAGTAATTTTAATTGCTATTTATTCTTTTCAACTACCAGCATGCACTGTGACACGGCTATTTGAGCACATGGTAATATATTTAATCAAACAACCTAAAGCATATATAGAGTCCTTTTATTTACTAATAGTTTACAGAGAGATGAATCAAATTATCCCATGAGCCTTAATGATATTTCAAGTAAAAAGGAATTTATTAAATCACAATAATAACCGAAACAACTACACAGAGTTTTTTCAAAGATTTTTAAGTTTGGCAAGCTATAATAAGCTTCAAGATGTATTTGACATTTTTTTCTTGTGATGAGGGAGATTAGTCTCAGAAAAATATATGTATCAGAATTTTAAATGATACTGTTCTGAAAACACTCTGCCTTTGGCAACAAGCCAGCATTTGGAAGTAGCCACGTTTCTTGTGTTTCATAATAATTGTTTGGTTACTATGAAATTTTATAATATTTATAACAAAACTAGGGAGTTTGATTTAACATTTACATATTATTTAATCTATAATACTATATAGATATGAGAGCACATAAGTATTTGAGGAACGGTTGAATTGGAATAAATATAAGATGTATAGAAAAAAAAATCCAAAGTAGAGTAGACTAGAGAAACACTGGGTGATCACGGAACGTTGGATAAGTTTGTAAGTCGATCGGGGCCGACTCCTGGTCAAAGGCCTTGTCACTCTCATGTTAGATTGGCAATCTGAAGACTAGGATAACGAGGTTCGAAATCCAGTCAGGTCTACTGAGGGTGTTTTTTTCCTAAATGGTCCCCCCCCCCCTTCCACGCAAATTCAGATAAATAACCTCTAAAATTCTTCCTTCCTCATTCCTACCCCATTAGACCAGAGTCTAAGATATACGGGTCTAGCTACGCTTTAGATCCAGTGATCAGACATTGAAGCCAAATGGTGCTAGTATTGTTGCAGAATAGCGCGTGCACAATTTAAATTTTTAAGAGAACTTTGAGCCTCCAAGTTTTCATTTTATTGCTAAACAGTAGTTATTTTATCCTGAATGTGGTAACTAGTGGATAAAAATAATAGCTCACAACAAATGATAACATACAAATTACAATTAATCATTTGTAATTTCAAATTGCAATTTGCATTTCCAATAAAAAAATTTTAATGTAAGAAGTAAGCCATTATTTTGTATATAATTCAAAAGGATGTTTTTCTTTAATTCCTAAGGAAGTCAAAATACCAACTCAGGGGAAGGGGGGTCCAAAATGTTTCAAAATTATGTTTACAAATGAATTCCTCTACTAAATCATAGTTCGTGTATAAACAATCCCATATTAGCTTCAAAAAATCAAATTAAACACAAACCAAAAATGAACCTTACAAAACTTAACCAAAAGGCAACCAGAGTTTAACCAGTGTTAAATACCCTAAGACCCGCCTCAGTGGTTGCATGTCTAACGCGGTTTTCCCAAACTTTTTTAATCAAGACTGTATACATAATATTTTCCTAGCCATGTGACCCAAAGGACTACTAGCCTATTAAATAAATTTAAATAACAAAAACAGTATTATTAAAAAAAACTTATATTAATCCTAAACAACATGTAAGGCACAATTTTTAATGAAAATGTGACTTTGTTATAATGTTCAGTAAGTGACCAAAAAGACTAATTCAGTGACTACTATAATGTTGTTTCATGCTTGGAGAGATTTTCCTCTGAGTTTTTATTTTGTATTAGTAGATGTTATCAACTAAAGTGAATCAATCTCAGTAACTATTTGATCTTACAAATGGAAAATTACACAATATGTTCTCGTGAAAAAATAAGTAAGCGACAAAACTATAGTTTTTCAGTGGCAACCATGATGCTACTCCATTTTGTAGGTGAGTTCTTCAAGCTTGAGTGCTATGTTGGTGGGCAGAGTACAATGTAAATCATTCTGAGGATTTTGATTGCTACAATACCTGAAAATCCTTATTCACAGAGGTAGGCTATATTGTCAGAAGAGGTGAAAGAGCCATTTTAGATTTCTGAGTCAGAATGGGCTTGTCCTTGAATTGTGTCCAAAACTATGACTACAGGCCGGTTTCGATTTTGTTTCAACACTCTTGCTAGTGTCAGTATTGCAGTAATTCTTCATAGCGTCCCAGTTCGACAAAGTGTTTGTAAATGTAATATTTCATAAAGTTTGAAAAAAAAACAATCTTCCCACAACCCTCTGGAACATCCTTGCTACACTCATTTGAGTCACAACCCTGGGTTTGGGAACCACTGGTCTAACACATCCCTTTCCTGTTAGACTGGATTGTCGGTGGCGGGGAGATCGGGGTTTGAGTCCTGGTTGGGTGTAATGGGGGTGGTTTTTCCTAAATGGTTTCCCGCTCTCCCTTCATGTAAATGTGGGTACAATTACTTTTAAATGCTACATTCCTCATCCCTATTCCATTAGCATAATCAATGTATGTGTATAGCCCTAAGGATTACTAGACTAATTCTACTAGATTTTTCTGCATTTAACGAAACTTATTGCAACATATGACCACTATGCCAACCTTAGCTAACTATACCTACTGTACCTTATTATAGATTATGTGGTTGAATGAATTATGAAATGAACAAGAAACACACTAGTAGCCACCAAAAATGTTATTATCTATATTAAAAAAATCGGAAGTATTGTGAACAAAACCTTTTAGCAAAATTGGTCACTTCAGTGTCTGGTGTGAACAGACAATCTGTGGTGTCAAACCTCAACTGGGTGCAATGGAAGAAACATTTTTAATGTGCTTTGTTTTTCTTTCTACGGCTTATGCTAGTGCTATGGGTCTTAATTCTCACTAAGATAGCCTTCATTAATTTAAGAACAAAGGATGGAAGAGGTTAATTTAAGGAAATGGTCTAGCATTTGCTTGGAGATAGAATAAGAACCCAATAACCCACAGTGATTTAAACCATAGCCCTCTGGGTCAAATTTAAACATGCTAATACTGAGCTAAATATACCAGTTTTATTTCAACTTTGTTTTTAATGCCATTTTCAGTAGAGGGTAGAGAACATAGGTCAAGTAAAAGTTAAGCGTTATAATAAATCATATGTCAGATAGGTTTATTTACTCTTTCTTTCTCTAATAGGAAGCACCCATTTACTTTCATAAGTTGTTCATCACAACGCCAGATGCCCATTTTCCTCAAGAATTCCACTTGATCTGGAGAGCAATGAAGGGTTTCTGATTCTGCTAGGTTGTCTGGCTGGTGCGTTTGTATACACAAGAAACAGTGATAATGACAGAATTATATCATTTTACACGATTTGAAGTGGTTATGAGTTGACTTTGAAAGATAATACAGTTCCCTTCAAAGGGGAGTGTGTGAGACTTTGAGACTAAATTAACATATTAGAAACATTTAAACACATGGGCATTATCATAACTTCAAGTATAACCTTCCGAAAATATAGGTTTCAGTATCCCAGTAAGTGGAGATCCAATTAAAATGTACATATTCATCCATGTCAAGAAAACGTTTAATGTTTTACAAATGAGAAAAAAAATCCTTACCAAAATAAAGTTAATTTTAGGAACATATAGCATTTATAAGTGTGCATAAGGGTATTTCAATTATGAATAATACTTTAACACCAACCTCCAAGGCCGTAGCCAAGGAGGGGGGGGGGTTCAGCTCTCCCCCCCACCTCCCCGAAAGTCGACAGTAAAAAATTAATTGCACCTCATTTACGGTTTAAACAAAACAAGAATATACGAGTATACAGGCATTGGGGTTTGAGATTAGGAAACAAAACATTTTAATTGGAAACTATTCGAATGGTAGTTCCGAGAATATGTTGCAAATGAATCGGCAAAGAAACAAGAATGGGAGGGTGGGATAAAATAAAGGCGAGGAGTCCAGCTTCAACTCTCAAACAGCTTTCAGTTAGATATAAAAGTCAAAGTCTTCAATATATTTGGTCAAGCTAGAAATACCCTTATTTGAAAAGTGTAAAATTTTGGACTAATAAGCGCGGGGGGGAACCTTTTCTACAGGCACACATTTTTTAAACCTCTAGCTTAATTAGAGAAAACCGAAATAATCTCTAAAATTTTCCATGTTGGGTCAGTGGCGACAGAACCTTATGTGTGTAGGGTGGAGGGAAATTAACCAAAAAGGGATTTCGAGGTACTTATCCCCTCTTACCGAGGCTAAATAGTTCTGGGTGTCCGCTCCAGGCAATATATTGGAGTGGTCATAGATTTTTTTTAAGTTATACTTTTATAGAACCTAGGCCTTATTTGAAGTGGTCTTACTTTAGACATTAAAAATAATTGATGACTCTAAAATATAATTATAACGGTTCTTATCTGATTTTTTAAATCTTAATTGCATTAATGCCTTTCGATTTAGAAGCTATTTGAATTTTTTTAATCTTTTCATATTCGAAACTATAAAAGGGGAATGAAATAAATCTATAAGGGGCGAAAATTATTAATCCACTAAAATCCTACTCCCCTCCCTGAAACCCTCCACCCCAGTTAGCCACCACTTTATGTATTTTAATAAATGTTTAATTTAAATCTTTTAGACTTGAAGGGAGGAGGCACTATGAAAGTTTCTAAAAATTAAACGAATTTAAAATACTTTATGTAGCCCATTTAATCCTTGCCATTAATTACCATAAAAACTAGTTCTAGATAGCTTCTAGAGGCATTTAATATTAATAATTTTTCTTTGGCTTTGACTGTTGGGGGGGCCCTACTCCCCAAACCCTCCCCTTAAATGTTGGTCTGGCTACGGCCTTGCCACCCTCTTAGAAAGTCTCAAAATTAATGTTAACTAGTGACAAACCATTGAAAATCATATAGAGATGTGTAAAGTCTGTTCACCGTAGGAATTGTTTTCTGAAAGGCCTTTTTCCCTACCAGAAAGCTATTATATAGTAGGATATTGGTAGGAAAAAAGACCTTTCAGAGAGAAATTCCTACCGTGAATGGAGTATACCCATCTCACTCTCATTTAAGGATTATCTGCATTAAAATGTATTTGATGAGAGTTAAGCTATTTACAGTCATAGTTTTATAACAGATTGGTCCCTCACTACTTGAATCTAGCAACTTTAAACATATTTATAATAGTTACTCTTCAACACATTACCATGGGATAGTATTACACGTGTATAGTTAAGCTATTTTTACTTTCTCTCTATCTTACAGGTAGAGAAAGTATGGTGATCGTCAAAAAAATCGAACTCGAGATTTTGATGAATTTTGACCTTTCATGACTTCCTGAATCCGAAAAAGTGGTTTTTGAATTTCCGTCTGTCTGTCTGTCTGTCTGTACCTCCAACTAGAGCCTAAACTATTTTACCGATTGAGCTGAAACTTGATATCTAGGGTTTTCATAGGGTTGCCCCGAGGGGTTTTTGGAATTGGATATCTACCCCTAAAATTAAGGGTAGTTTACTGAAGGGCAAAAAGAGAAAAAGTCGATTTTCTCAAAATCGGCTCTAACGATTTTGATTAAATTTCATTTATAAACATTAATAAATATTCCAAACAAAATGGCTACCCTCAATATTTCGGCAAAATGGCTTTAAGGGCTCCGGTCTGATGCGTAAATTAACATTTTTTATAATAGCTCCGAAACTATTTGAGATATGAAATTACTTAGCATTACAAATATGTATATATATTTATAATACAGATATTTTATCCGAAACATATTTTTATAAAATCAATAACTTTCAATCTATACGCAATTATATGAATTTTTTTAACTTTTTGGACATTAAAGTTTAAGTATTGCGACCGTAAAAAAAAACTAACCTGAAATGTTGATGGATGTCGACGTCTCATGACCCCCCGAACCCTAAAAAATAGTCTTTGCAATGCCGTCTGTCTGTGTGTCTATAAAAACTTAAAATTAAGGGTAGTTTACTGAAGGGCGAAAAGAGAAAAATTTGGTTTTCTCAAAATCTGCTCAAACGATTTTGATTAAAATTCGTATCTAGGCGTTGATTAAGATTATAAATAAACTGGCTATTTTCATTTTCCTATGAAAATGATTTTTAGGGTACTTTACAGAAGCGTTAATTTCCGTATCTCCACAACTATTTGAGAAACTAAACAACTTATCATTGCAAAATTGTAGGACTATTAGAAATAAAAAACTTTTATTTGACATATATTTTTATAAAAGCAACAGTTTCTGAGATATTTGCAAATATATTAATACAATTTTGTGAGCTTTAGTTGTAAACATATACTACTTAAGTCTTAACGCAATAATTCTCCAATGCCATAGAGTAATTAAATATAAGTATCTAAAAAAGTATGTTATTTTTCCTTAAAGCTCTTAGGAGAAATGTTTGCATAGCAATGATCTATCTCCATTTTAGACTCAATAGTCAATATTTACATTTTTTATTGGTCAAAATGTATAAATGAATAATTAAATATCAATGCGATGACTTGAAGATCTGCAACACCTTATAAAATGTTAAAACTTTAACCAGAAATCGAAATTTTAATACGAAGTGTTGACCCTTGTGGAAGACATTAAACTGTTTGAAATGTTCTTAGGTGGACAAAGATGCGCCTCTTTTCTCATTGATTCTATATCATTGTATATTATTTTATGCGTGTTCTTATGTGGAGTGGTGATGATACAATGTACATTATTCCGTTCACAAATCTTACGAGTTTATAGAAAGAGAGAGAAAGTCTGTGCGGTGCGCCGTACCATTTATTAATCTAGTGTGTTCAACATTATTTTTTCTATATTCTACTAAAAATTAGTAATCTTAACCACTGTCAATCCAGAATATTGCGAATTTTACACCTTAGATTGTGTGGCCATCAGTGTGGGTTCCATGGTTAGTGTAGGTCGCATGAATAGTGTGACTAACTATAGCCCGTCATTAACAAGAATTAAGAGATAACAAGATGATTTTAGAAGTGCCAAATGATTACAACAGAGAACTAAGTTAGGACACCAAAAGTAAATGCCAAGAATTAAGACAGATTAAACAAGAATATTTAGCTGTAGACCCTATAGTTTTCTATGATTGGTCCAAAGTTGTCAACGAAGAATAGTAATAATAATTATAAAAATAATAAAAGTAAAAGGAGAACACAATAAGCCGGGTGATGTCTTAGCAGTTAAAAGAGTTACCATTGTAGCTTACATATGTTAATTAGTCAAGTTATTTGAGGTGGAGCTGTCACTATTTATAGAGAGCAGTAATAATAGCAAAAATAATAATATACCTGTATGTTTACAATGTTGAACACTAAGGCTGGGCGCACACCAAAAAAGCACAACAAAACAAAAGCAAAAGATTTTTGTTTTAATCTGTTATGTATTGGCTCAAAATATGTTTTCACAAAAAAACACACCAACAGACCAAAAAAGCACAGCAAAATAAAGCATTGGAGGGAAGGGGGACTGCAGTCTTTCCTACACTTATGTACAATGTCTTACGAGGACGTTGCTGTGGTTATGTGGCAGTGGTTGTTGGACTCTGAACAACATCCAGAGAGAAGTTTATGGGTGCACCCGATAAACATGAAGAGGAAGAGGAAGAAAAGACTATAAATCATACACAGGGGATCTAGGCTTGCACTTATTCAATCGGCTTATCAGCGGCTAGCTCCATTCACAAACTCTAAAAAACAATAAAGAGTAAGACTGGACGTGTATGAACTGTCACCGAGATTGGACACTCTTGGGGGAGAGGGGCCTGGTGCATGCTCAGACACAAATGTGTGTGTGTTCCCCCCCCCCCCCCCCCCCCTTGCAGAACTCTCCCCCGCTTTGGGTTGTATGTGTG
>CABFWB010001296.1:117965-138021 GCA_902151455.1 Timema bartmani
AAGGGTCAATTGACTCCCCTGTGAAAGTTAGAAAATACAAAAAAGAAAATGAAAGTTCAAATTTTAGAAATAAAATATAACACAGATAAATTACACACTTTTTTATCTGTGGAAAAAAAATTGTTTTCATGTACTATTATTTGTCTTGTATAGCAAGTAACGAATATTGTTCCTCATAGAGACGGTAGACTACCAAACATCAAAGAAGACTAATAATCGCCTGAGAGCAGTTCGTCCACGAATACCGAATATAGAGTGTGTGTGGACAGCGGGAGCGGCGGAACTGTGGGGGACTCTGACCCCCTGGAAATAATTTTCCCCTCCTTGGAATAAATCCCCCTCCCCCCAAGTTATAGTTCAAATCCTCTAATATTATCGAATATGAAGCTGCAAGATAGCCTTAATTCAAACTTCAAATGATTTCTAAAATGTATTCTATTGTCAAAAATTTGTCGGAGTAGACCGCTTCAAGTAACTACTAGACTAGAGGCGTCTAACTGGCAGAAAAAGTCAAGGTAGGAAAGTTCTAAATAGCTTCCAAGGTCATCCAAATTTCAAAAATGTCCAGGGGAGGACAACTCAAAATAACTTCTAGATGCATGTCATTTTGAAGAATTTTCAGGCTAGGACCACCCCAAATAGCCTAGTTTCAAAAATTTAGTCGGTGGAAGACCACTTCAAAGATTATCTTCTAGAGGTATCTAACTACCGTAAGAAATTAAGATGAGGATCACTCGAAATAGCTTTGAGGGGCATCCCAATTTAAAAAAATTCTGGGTGAGGAACACTTTAAATGGCTTATAAAATAATCTTAAAAAAAAAAAAAACCAAGGCGACGACTACTCATAGCTTCTAGAATGAACCATTTTTGAAAAAAAAATTTAAGGATGGTTTATAAAAACTATCTGATTTTTAAAAATTGGGGAGGATGACCACAGTTTAAAACTATGTTATTTATATTTATAACCCCCCTATGAAAATGATCTGGATCCGCCCCTGCGTACCTTCACCAACAGATGGCGGCCGCTCTGTCTGTATGGCTCGATAGCGGGCTGACTATGGAGTTTATATTCCGGACGGGTAGTAAGTAACACGCGGTGGAAGAAAATATTGTTAGATTGTTAAATGTCTTAGCATTAAAACTATCAGAGGTGACCTGGTGGTCTAGGGGTAAGGTGTCAGACTTCTGTGCTGAAGGTCCGGGGTTCAATCCTCGGTCCCGGCACAGATTTATCTGATTTCCAAACCCTTCCTTCACCTCTGACAAGACGTGTATTAATCACAACTTGTGAATGTGTGGAATGCCAGGCCTCCACCGTGGTTCGGATTCCACGTTAAACTGTAGGTCCTCCATTTCATCTCACAATCACCCTACCATTACACATTAGCGTAAGTGCGTATAACCCGAATGGGTAGTAAGACGTGGTGCTAATAATAAAACTATCAGATGTTCTCTCTTGGTTCGACTCCAGTTGCCAGTATACGCTTCTTCAAACTAAATAATAGTGAAATGACGTTAGGAATGGCCGCATGGATACGTTTAATTCCGACCCAAAAGGCCAGGGTTTGACCTCAGTTTCTTAAAACCAAGCCTATTCATCCTGTTCCCAATATATTTAGATAGAGAAAAAGAGCTTCATAAGCCAAATATTTAAATTAGTGATTCAACTTGCAGTTTAAAGGGACATACTTACATACAAAAAACTTAAACAAATTATAGTACTGTATTAATTTCACATGTAAGGGCAAACTATCCAAATATTAGTTAGTATTATTAACATAATTATTTCCAGAATTTGATTTTTATCATACAAGAAAAACCAAGCCTAGAGAGTTATTTAAGCAACAACCTAACACCCTTGTCACTGAGTACTTTATGCTTGTTTTTTTTTATTGTGGACTCTTCACTATTAAATTATAACCAATCATATTTTACATTTTATCTTATTTACTGTCATATGTTTGTGTGTGTGATACCTACTTCGGTGGCCACACGGTCTAAGGCGTCACTCTCGTGCTAGACTAGACTGCCGATGGCGGAGAGATCGGGGTTCGAATACCGGTCGAGTGTACTGAGTGTGGTTTTTACTAAGTGGTTTTTACTAAATGGTTTTACACTCTCCCTCTACACAAATTCGGGTACAGTCCTTCTAAATTCAACCTTCATACCTCAAAATTATTAGAGTAATTATTACATTAGTGTGTAACCTGAAAAGATAGTAAGACACAGTGCTAAAGAAAAAAATATTGTTGATCCAATTTCTCAATTTTTTTTTTTTCAAAAGTAGCTTTAATCCATATATATTTATATAACCAGTTTAAATTTAACTTTTTTTAGCACCGTATCTTATTATCCGTTCGTGTTATACGCTTGTGACAAATTAACATTTCACTGAATAATCTTGTAGCTAATGTATCATATTTAAAACGTTATAACTACCCACATTTCAGCATTAAACTAAAAACATTCTAGAATTATGGAGGCCATAATAAGCCAAATAAAAATGATAAAAAATCGTTAATAATTGAAAAATAAAGTTGTAGGGCCTATGACTTGAATTACTACGACTTTCAGTTACAATAATTTCGTCAATACAAAGTAGCCTAGTGTACCAAGCAGCCATTGTTATTGTGCAGTTAGTGAAGAGGTTTATTAACTAATTGTTAATGTATTATGCAAATAATCCGAACTAAGGCGCAAAATACAACAATTTATTTTACAACTCCAACTCTTTATAATCTTGAATCGTATAATAATAATAATAATATTTAGCACCGCGTCTTACTACCCGTTCGGGTTATACGCTTAAGTACTAATTACGCTAATGGATTAGGAATGAGGAAATTTGAATTTAGAGGAAGTGAACCCGCATATGCGTGGAGGGAGAATGGAAAACCATTTAGGAAAAACCACCCCCAGTTCACCCGACCGAGATTCGAACCTCGATCTCCCCATCCTCGGCGGTCGAGCTCAACACGACTAGCGCATTAGCCAACTACGCCACCGAGGCGGGTTTGAATCGTATAAGCCTTGAATACTATTTTTCACCACGTCTAGCTACCCACCCGGGCAATATGCATTTTAATAACGCTAATAAGGTCGGAATGAACAATGTAGATTGTATAAGATATGAGCCCGCATTTGCGTGGAGGGTGAGTGGAAACCGTTTAGAATAAACCACCTTCAGTAGGCCCACAGTGAGCCATGATTATAATCCCAACATCCTAGTCACCGGCAAACCAAGCTAGATGAGCTTTACATCTAGTCCGCCGATGCGGGTTTGAACTATTTTTTCGTAAACATTCAAGTAGGAATTTTCTAGCCTATAATCATTTGATTGTTTTTACTTAGTTAGGTACGCCGAAGTTTCACTGCAAATTTAAGTTACTATTTTGCTAACACCCTGACTGTATCTATTGAACTAATAGCAGTAGCACGGTTAAACTTAGCGAGCGCATTACGAAGCTGGGCAAATTTTAGTAGCTCGTTTAAATTAATAATAGAGCGCACATTAGGAATTAGGGCAGGTTTTAGTATCTGATGCAAATGAATAGTAGGGCGCACATTAGGAAACGGGGCAAGTCTTAGTATCTGATGCAAATGAATAGTAGAGCGCACATTAGGAAACAGGGCAGGTTTTTGTATCTAATGTAAGTGAATAGTAGAGCGCATATTAGGAAACGGGGCAGGTTTTTATATCTAGTGTAAGTGAATAGTAGAGCGCACATTAGGAAACAGGGCAGGTTTTTGTATCTAATGTAAGTGAATAGTAGAGCGCACATTAGGAAACAGGGCAGGTTTTTGTATCTAATGTAAGTGAATAGTAGAGCGCACATTAGGAAACGGGGCAGGTTTTTATATCTAGTGTAAGTGAATAGTAGAGCGCACATTAGGAAACGGCAGGTTTTTGTATCTAATGTAAGTGAATAGTAGAGCGCACATTAGGAAACGGGGCAGACCTTCGTCATTTTACGGTTGATACATACTTTTCTGCCCTGCTCCCCACGTGTTGACTGTGTACATAACTGCCCTGATAAATGGTTTTCTTCCCTGTATTGTGCCTAGACCTGCGTGTAAAAATGCGCATAGTCTGACTCTGGTTTCTAATTAACGTGCTATGTGGGGGCTTGACACAAGCAACTAACCAATTGTCTCGAGAGAAGAGCAAGTATCCAGCAACAAATGTTAGGTTCACAATGCATGCAAGCACGAACGCAACGCCCAGCCGGGCTCACCTCAAGAAGGGGCGAGCCAACACGGCGAGCCAACACGGTAGACGCATGGTCTAAAGCGCTACTCTCGCGAGACACTAGACTGCCGATGACGAGGAGATCGTGGTTCGATCCCAGTCGGGTGTACTGAGGGTGGTTTCTATTAAATGGTTCCCCACTCTTCCTCCACGCATATATGGGTACGCTTCCTCTAAACTCAACCTTCCTCATCCTTAACCTGTTAGTGAAATTAATACATAAGCGTATAACCCGAATGGGTAGTAAGAAGCGATGATAAAAAAAAACTATACTATGGTTTATATCAGACTTAAGTGTCACTACCCACTCTCAGGATAAACAGGTCACGTCAGCAATGGAAGACGAGCATTTAATTGAATAAGTAAACATGAACAAAACAGTCTGATAGACATAAGCAGGATACGCCCATTGCGGAGCTATTACATTTTGTGAACATTAAATAACTAAATAAATAATCGACTCTGCGAATATAGAAGTGTGCAAAAAGCACATCCACATGTCAACCTAATGCCCCGAACACACAGGCGTTGTTTTTTTTTTAGTTTAATTCAGTAGAGAAACTTGTATTGAAATTATGTCAACTATCACGAAAGAGAGAGAGAGAGAAGTAGCTTTTATGAAATGTACCATGCGCATTCCCACGGTCATTGTTTTCATCCTCGTTTAAGTGTATATTTAGAGACAATACGATATATTTACTGAAATATGTATGTACATAATATACTAATTATAATACTTAGCACCACGTCTTACTAACCATTCGGGTTATACGTTTAAGTACTAATTACTCTAATGGGCTAGGCATTGGCAAGGTTGAATATAGAGGAAGTTAACCCGCATTTGCGTGGAGGGAGAGTGGAAAACTATTTTAGGAAAAACCACCCCAGTTCACCCGAGAGGGATTCGATCCTCGATCTTGCCGTCCTCTGCATTCTAGCTCAAAAGGAAACTTGCGCGTTAGCTAAATGTATATAATTAAAACCAATTTTGTCAAAACATATATTTTGTCTTGCTTTTGTTTGAAAGACAAGGAATTCACTGTTCAATGTGCAAATGTAAGGCAAGTATATCTCCTGCGCATGCGTCTGTATTTAATCATGTCGCTAAAATCTATTACCCGCACCACTAGCAAACTATGCACAAGTTTTAAGTTGGTTTATTATTTTTCTAATAGTCACCATGAATAAGTTCAAGAGTGCGTATAACCCGAACGGGTAGTAAGACGCGGTGCTAATAATAATAATAATAATAATAATAATAATAATAAAGTTCAAGAGGTTAAAAACCGCTTCAGTGGTCTAATGGTCTAAGGCGTCACTCTCGTGTGAGACTGGCCTGCTGAAGACGGGGAAATCGAGGTTCGAATGCCAGTCGAATCTACTGAGGGTTATTTCCTAAAATATTTTCCCAATCTCCTTCCAGGCAAATGCTATTAAATTACCTCTAAACTGCTTCCTTTCTCATCCCTATCCTATTCGAGTAATTATCATGCATGCGTATAACCTGAAGACCTGGTAAGATGAAGTGATAAAAAAAAAGGCTAACCGTGATGAGAGTTACCTCATGCTCCACAAGCTGTTTCGCCCTTTCGATAAGAAGATCATCCAGGTCCTTGTAAAGTACAGGTTTCAAGTTTGCCGAACAGTCCCGCTTCTTGTCCAGAGCAATCTGGTATTGCTCGCTCCAAGAGGCAGCCACTGAAGAACTCGAAATATGACCAAGGGACAGACTTTTTGTGGAACCCTTTCTTCTCAAGTCCCTCTCTTCAGTAGAACAAGACTTTACAGACCCTTGCTTTACCAACCTTTTCAAGGATGGAACATTCTTTGTCAATTGGACTTCATCATTTTTCTCCTTAATCTTCACTTTTACTTTGCTAACAGTGCATTTCCTAGACACTGCACCTCGTTTCAAAGGCTGGTTGCCAGAATCGAGCACATTTTTCTTTGGCAAATCATCTTCAATTCTATCCACGTGTTCGGTTACCCTTTGATTTCGCTTTATACGCCGCACCCTCATTTTGTTATAACCATCCTCGAAACTTTTTGAAGCGAACGGTTCCGGATTTGGAGTTTGTTTTTCGTCCAAGCCGACAGAAGGAGATTGTGATATATTAGAATTATTATCTGGTAAAGTTGACATCTTGTTGTATCTCGCGTGATGCGAGTATTTTGTGTGGGACAGAGCCGAGCTATCCAGTCTGTTCACCTCCGGATGCGACCGCCGAACTGAAGGAAGCGACTCCTTACCGCGGTAATTACGACTAGGGTGGTAATGAGGGCTAGTATTTACTTCACGAGATGTTTGCTCAGCCGGTTTGCACGTGGCTCGCTTCTCCTTGTCAATGCCGCCACCATGAGCTTCACCAGAACAACACTTGTGATCCACCCCCAGGGTAGTTGACGGGGTTGCTGGGGTGGCGCCACCACGTAGAGAACTTTCAAACCTACCCAAATTTAGCATTTTGATATTGATTGATTTAGAAAAGTGAACAAAGTGCTTAATAAAAAGTCTACGATGATTTATTTGATCCACACCGAACTATGTTTTTGTTACGGTTTAAAACGCCACTTCAGAACACAATTTCTTCTTATCAGCCCCAACAACCACGAGCAAGCTACCCCAGTCCACCCCACCACCCATTTTTCACTTGCCAGGTAACGCTAAGCCGGAAGGAAGTTGAGGATGAGTACCGCGCGGTGTCCCACACTGCACTGGCGAGCAAGTGGGGCCAGTGACTTAACTGGCTGACTACTGCTTTATCACTGCAGACACTGGCCCTGGCTCACCGCCACCACTCCACAACACACACGTCACACCATCCAGTACACATCGCCCACACTTTCAAGAGCGCATATGATTGTAAGAGGACAGTTTTGTACCCGGTGATGTCTTAGAATTTCTCAATATTATTGCCCAATAAAGGAGTATATTAGAGTTATCTAAGGTTTGGAATAAATGTCAAAATTAAGTGTTTTACTTCATTTTTTAGGTATGTTGAAAATACACTAAGCCTATATTCAGAATTCATTAATTCCAATCTAACACATGAATACCGCAAGTGTTGTGCTAAAATCAGTACCTCTACAATATAATATTGTTTATTTGAAATATGAAATAAGTGTGCAATAAGCGGTGCAGCAATTTAGTAGATGTTTATGAAAAAAAAAGTAAAGAAATTGTTCATTCAATCTCTGTGGGAAGTGGCAACTGGTTTGGGAGCGGTCTTTTTTTCCAAACGGGTTCGGTTTCGTTCCAACGAATTAAATAGAATGTGAAACAATACAGCAAGTGATGTTCATCCTGTAGTACAATAGTTTGGAGCTAAGACTGATGAAATGTGATTATAATTATAGTGGAAGATTGTATATGTTTACATTGATTTCTTTATGAATGGACATTTGTAGCACTTTTAAAAAATACAAACATAGTTTTTGTAGTGCATATTAAAAATATTTTACTATTTTATTAGTATTATTTTTAAAGTATTTATAATATCTATCAAAAGTGACAACTGTAGATCACATGACTTGACGTATGAATATGTAAAAGTAGATAGTTACTTTTTGTATAGGTCCGTTTTTAAGAAAATTACCACACAAACACGAGGAGACCTAGCGGTCAAGGGCTAAGGTGTCTGACTTCTGTGTTAGGGATCCGGGTTTCAAATCTCGGTCCAGACACAGATTTTTCTGATTACAAAACCCTTCCTTCATCTCTGGCAGTGTGTGTGTGTGCTTTCACGCTTTGTGAATGTGTGGAATCCCAGGCCCCCACCGTGGTTCGGAACCAATGTTAAGCTGTAGGTTCCCCCTGCATTCCACCTTCATCATTCTCATGCATCATCCTACCATCTGGGGATAGTGGAATTCACCTTAGCGGTGTCTCCACCTCAGAAATGAATTCCTCAATAAGCCAGGAGAGCAGTGGTGGGATAAAGGTCGAATGGCCGGGATCTAAAGCATTATTAGCCCCACCACTCCACCCATGCACACATTCACATTGTTTTGAACAACGTGGCCCAAAATGGATTCTAAACGGAATCTCTCAAAAGAGGCTGGCTATCATATGGAGTAAAATTGCCGAAAGATCTTTTCCGTGGCTTAGACTCAATTTTAAAACTTTTTCCCCAAATCAACAAAACAATAAGACATTTTAAAAATTAAAATGTTATTTCCATGCATTATTTGCGGATATATTTTAATTCTGTTTTATTTTATTAAATAAAGAGATCAGAAATATAAGCGGTACTAATCCTAATGTTTAAATTGTTAATAAATATACATGTAATGAATTATTAATTTTAAAACTAATATTGGTTCTTATTCCAAGAATACTGTGTTTTAAGTAATTCTTCTTCTAAAAGGCTCTACTTAACACAATAGAAAACCAAGGGCCTGCTGCTTGAAAATCGCAAGGCAAGCTAGGGAGGTTCTAATGACCTTGCCCAATGTCTAGGGGGTTACAATACAATCCTTTCCGCTCGCCCACAAATCATTAGCCAATGAGGCTCGGGTTTAGGCATTCACTAGTCACATGTATTATCATGTATTTGGAAAACACATTTAACCACTCTTTCAAATTTAGGCATTTCAGCACAGTAGAGGGGGGAAGGGGGTGACGGGGCTACATTAACCGTAGTTGATGGTAATTCTTGTTTTTCTTTAGTAGAAAGTATTCGTGGAGTTTTAATAGTGTTCTTTTAGTTATTGTTTTACTTTAACGACTTATTCTTCATTGTGATTCTATATATACACCAAAGAATCCCAAAAGTCAGGAATGTAATTTCACCATTTCAAGATGATTTAAAAGGAAAAGATAAAGCAATATATATTTTTATATAATTTATTTAATCAGTGGCGCACCCAGACATTTACTTTGGGGGAGGCATTCAATCAAGGCTGTAGCAAGAATGAAATTTTGATGTAGAAAGCGGGTTTGGGGTTGCACAGCCTCCTAATCCCTGAAGGTTGAGAATATTTATGAATATTATATGCTTTTAGAAATTATTTAGAGTAGTTTTATAGTAATTAAGAGATTTAAATAATGCAAATGTTATCGAAGCTATTGTTTGTTTGTTTTTTCAGTTACCAATTTTGTGTTTAACTGTAAACCTTTTGAATATTAGGCTTAAGTCAGAAGCCTGGTCTTAAAATGTAACCTATACATTCGACACATCTTCAATGCTAAATATTTTAGTTATACTTCATATCATTTAAATTTGTATTAAAATTATGTGGTGTTGGGAAAAGGGGAGTAAATACCCTGTTTGCCCCTCTACCCCTTGGGTGCACCACTGCTTACAGCAAAAGATATGTGTAAATATCTTAGTAATAAACCAATGACGTAGCGATAGAGTATTAATAGTCTGAGATAATCTCCCCTATGTTAGTCTAAATAGTTTCTGGAGCATAAATTCTCAAGTTGGGAGACTCATTTGTTTCCAAGCAGCATTGTGTGAGATAAGTTAGGCTTTAAGAAAATAGTTTTAATTGCAACGTGAGTTGGACAATCCACCTGATTCTCAGTCACCAAGATCTGATGGATGCTTGATCCATGTCCCACTTCATTTTACTCTTATATTGATTTTTTTAATTTTAGTATTGCTAACTGTGTGCTTATAATTGCACTAGGTTAATTGAATAGGATTTGTCCCTCTTATTCATTCAGAAATGTGCCCATTCCACTCTTAGCCCCGACATTAATATTTACTTAAATTTCTAACCGTGTAGATATCATTAAAATTTGAGGACCGCCTTTGTGGTCTAGTGGTCAGAGGTTCTGGCTACGGACCCGAGGTCCCGGGTTTGATTCCCGGCGCTTCCAGATTTTCTGAGAAGTCTTTCCAGATTATCTGGGAAGCAGAACAACTTTTCTATAGGCAACCATCTTCAAATATTTTTCTTGAAATAATCCCTTGACGTTATTGGCCAACGGTGGTTGAGGGTCCTCGGCCCCCAAATCTTCCCTGCAAATTGTAGAGTACGGTTATACGGTCACGCTTGCGACCAGGTCGCGTGTAATACTTTTTGTTGCTACCGGCCACGCTTGCGACCTGGTCGCCGCGTTTTATGACCAGTTATCATGACATCAAGGCGTGAATATGTGTTATTAGCCATATCCCATAGTAGTATGAAGAAGAAACGTGAATATAGATAATACGGTGTCCACCCCATTAATATGCAGAGACGTACTTATGGACAGTTTCACACCTTATTTAATGAACTCAGAAAGGCTGAAAATATATTTTTTCAGTATTTTAGAATGAGTGTAGCTTCATTAGACGAATTTGCTCATACGTCAGAGAGGGCATTGAGAAGCAAAGAACGAGTGCGTAGTCTCGATGTTTCAGATTCCCCAGTGGTGATCTTGCATTTACTTCATTTATAAATAGCTCGGTATCAAACATTTCTAAGTACCGTACTCTACCGAGTGTCAAACTCCAGACGGGCGGGAAACACTGGACGGTTTGCAAGAAAGTTAGAGAAAATGTTTAGTGGAGGAGTGATAGCGTGGTCCCGAGCACCTTATTGGTTGACATTTTAACCTAGGATGACGCAAGCAAACCCACACAAGTGTCCATTGTTCTCGCGACAGGCTGCGTGCGACATGAACGCAAGTGTGGCCACCTCCATAAGAAATAAAGGCGAGCGTATTTGTCGTTGCGACCTGAAAACGCTCAAGAAAGCGTTTTAAAATCTGTCGCTGTTCGCTGGTCGCCAAGCGTGGCCACCCTCATAAGAATCAATGTAATACACTATTGCGACCTGGTCGCAAGCGTGGCCGTAGCCTATAGCATACCTATTAATTTTCTCAGAATACGCCACTGATATTTATCTTTGGATGCTGGTCATAGCATATATAAATCGAGATTCTTAAACTGGGGAAACATGTATTTTTTAGTGGAATGTTATCGTTAATTCGCATTTAAATCAATAATATTGAGCTTAATTAGAAAATTAAAAGGTTAAGTTGTTAAATTCATGAAAATTTCTACGTTTTGTTTCGCGCATGATAAAATGATGTTTAAATATGTTTTGGTATGTATATTAATTTACAAGCTCAAGAACAATAAAATGATCTTGAAAAATGTTAAAAAATAGCCATTTTAACTATCTAACTATCTAAGTATGAGTTTTGGTGTTCTTTTTTTTCAAATACTGGGTGTTGATGTTCATTTTATTCAAATAATGGGTTTTGATGTTCATTTTTGCAAATAGTAACACAATACAAATACATAAGTTAAGCTATGTTTTCATTTTACCGCTTAATTTTGAGGGTATTATTAAAATTAGTAATGTTTTGTATACCCCATTTATCTTTATACATTCTTACAAATACAGTAAGTTCAGTTACGTTTCCATGTTGATACTTAATTTTGAGGGAATGATATTTCAAAGTACCGTAATGTTTTGTGTACCACATCTATATTTTAACATTCTCTATATCTATCTGACATTCTCTCTCTAACGCTCACGCTCTCTCCCCTCACACACACGCACTTTATAGCACACTCTCTCTCATATGATCTCTCATTCTCTCTCTCACACTTTATCCCCCTCTCTCTCACACACACTATCTACCCTCACATACACTATCACACAATTTTTCTAACATTATCTTGATTATACTTTCTCATTTAAGCTCTCACTCAAACGCTCTCTATCTCTCAAATGCTCGCTCTTTATCTCTCAAACGCTCACTTTCTATCACTCAAAAGCTCTCTCTCAAACTCTTTCTAAATAACTCTCACTCTATATATCAATCTCACTCTCTCTAATTCAAACTCACTTTCTCTCTCTCTCTCAAACTCTCAGTTTCAATTTCTCTCTCTAGCTCTCTTTTTAACTTTATCTCCAACCCTTTCTCTTAAACGCTGTCTCTAACTCTCTCTCACTCTAATTTTCTTTTTCTAAACTAATATCTACCTCTTTAATTTTCTCTCTCAAACTCTCTTTCACATGCCCCCACATGTTATCTCTCTTTCACACAATATTTCTCCCAAAATTTTACACTATCTTTTTTTCATACAAACACACACCCTCACACACTTTATCACGCATTCTTCCTCACATTTTCTCTCTCTATCTCTCACAAACTTTCTCAATTTAACAAGCCCATTTTTGATAGTTGAAATTAAGAGTAAACGGTTTTACCGATTTTAATCAACAAAGTCATTTTAAAGGTTAAGGTCCAGGATGCCAGCAAAAATATTAGCCTAAAACTAAGTTTCCCTTTTGAATTTTTCATATTTTCATCCTGTGTGGGCAGCGGCTAAACTGTACAATCATTCTTTGCTTACATAAGCATGGAAACCATTATTTGCGTATTATTGTATATCGGTAAACAAAATATCTCTCTTTAGTTAAAATAATAACAGTTTAATAATTCTTACTTAAGTGGTTTGGTGCAACGAATAGATAGAGATCTGGGAGAGGGGACGTTTTAAATTTCTCATCGTGGACGGAAGAGGGAAAAATACAAGTTTTGATTCAAATCAAACAACAAAAGCTAAATATCCATGTAATTTGATAAACTTTGACGAGTAAACTTTTAATTAGAAAGTCAAGTGAAGTATTATATATATTTTTTTCCCAATTAAAAATCTAGAATACATTTTAGTGCAATAATATGCAGGCATCGCTGCAACGATCCACTACTGTTACTTAAAAATGAGAAATCAATTTAACCACAGTACAACTAATTGTGTAAGTAAATTTTAAAAACAAGTATTAGCAAGTTTAACTCACGTCTTGTTGCTAATTAGGATAGCCATTTAGAGGTCTTGAAAGTGATTGTGCTGGCTACTAGCAATTTACTAATTCAAGGGAGTCAGATAAAGATGAATTTTGAGGAAATGGCCCAGCATTCTTTAGCTGGAAGAAAGGAGATGGGAAACCTTAAAGTGAGCAAATAAACACCTAATGCAACCTAACGGTGATGAAATCCTGGTCTTCCTAATCAAAGCGGTCAAAACTTTAATAACCAGGCCTAATTTAACGGTGTTTGGACAGAGCTAATGTCGAGAAAAATCTGTAAGATAGCGTTTGTGTCACTGATAAAAATATGAAAGTGGACGCTAACGGTCCGTCCCGTTGAGAACCAAAAAACCTAAATTCTGTTCACCGTAGGAATTGTTTTCTGAAAGGCCTTTTTCCCTACCAGAAAGCTATTGCATAGTAGGATATTGGTAGGAAAAATGACCTTTCAGAGAGTAATTCCTACCGTGAATGGAATATATCTTCGTCAGCGGTGGACTGGAAAGTCTTGGGCTGAAGTTTTGGGTAGAGCAGAGAGGGTGGGGGGAAAGGGCGGATTAGCAGGTAACCAGTCTTCTTCTCTGGCTATTATGAATGAAAATATAAGTCAGTGACCGAACTATTATTATCACCGCATCTTACTACCCGTTCGCAATTACGCTAATGTGTAATGGAAGGGTGATTGTGAGATGAAATGGAGGACCTACAGTTTAACGTGGGATCCGGACCACGGTGGAGGCCTGGCATTCCTCACATTCACAAGTTGTGATTAATACACGTCTTGTCACAGGTGAAGGAAGGGTTTGGAAATCAGATAAATCTGTGCCTGGACAGCGCATTGAACCTCGGACCTTCAGTACAAAAGTCTGACACCTTACCCTTAGACCACCAGGTCACCCCGGGACCGAACTAAACCGTAGGTTCATTTTTAAAGTTAACCTTAGCTTGATTTAAACACTAAGCTCATTTGGTTTATTTTAACAATGAATGGTGGTCAGAGTTCAAATCCTGAACGGGTAAACAAATGGTGCATCTTTATAAATGGTTTCTCTTTGTCCTACCACATAAATGTGGGTACATTTCCTCTGTTTTAGATATTGCTCATCATTAACACACTAGTGTAATTAATATTAACATTAATTAAACTCACTAAGTGTGTTTTATACATATATGTAGAACTAATAGAGTGGAGGGAAAAGGGGGGTGGGGTGGATGTTACGTATTTAAAGCATTATCTCTACATGATGTCAAATATGAGTATTTTTTAATTACGGTTATAGGCTCATCTACATATTATTTTAATTGAAAAATTTCATCTTGACGCGGGAATTGAATTTGGGACCTACAAACTATGTTTTGATAGTTGTTATAAAACTAATTCGTTACGTCTGAACAAAGGGGAGAAAATACAATTTAAAAAAATTTGACGAGAAAGGACATAAAAATAGATTATGATTGTGGAGCGGGAAAGGGGGAGGTGAAATATTGATGTAGACATTCTGTGCACAAATGCACATATTGTTAGTGTCCATCTGGACACGTCTGTAACCTGAACCTTGCTCATACAGTAGTGGCTCGCAAATTATGTTACGTGATGCCAGTGTAAGTTGTCGGTGCTATTATTTATTTATTTTTTTAAACTTTTATTTTAGCGCCGCGTATCTTACTACCTGTTCAGGTTGTACGCCTTTGTACTAATTATTCTAATCTTAAATCTAGGACAGACACAAAATCCATCGCCGGGCCGTCAATTCATCACTGTGAAAGGGTAAACCCACATTCCAACCATGATAAATTTCTCGACCATGCCAGTGATCGAGCCCGGGCCCTTAGCTCCGTAGGTGGACGCACTACTGCCGGAGCTAAACTTCGTTATTTTCTAGCAAGATAATTTTTTTTATAAGTTATATCCACATACAAATTTATAGATTTTTTGTGCAAAAGGGCTAATTTGTTTTTTTTAAAGGTGGGGAGGGTGCACAGCATAGACTTTCTCGCTACTGTAAATAAAAAAGAGATATTTACTTAAAACTCGTAAGATATTTGAAACGAGATAATAGACACTGTTGCACATTCTACCAAAGATCATAAACGAAATAACATACACTGTTAGAGAAAAGAGTAATATCACACCCACAGAGCATTACAGCAATTTCCTAATTTAAAGACTTCCGTAATTATATATAATGTATTTACATATATTTATCCATATATGTTATATAAGTGTATTATATATATAGTATATATGTCGTAGGCTAGGCACAAATATTTTATTTACCAATATACAGCTATATACAAATCATGGTTTCCATGGTGATGTAAACAAAGAATGATTGTACAGATGAACCACTGTCCACACAGAATAAAAATATGGAAGATTAGCTAGGAAAATTGAGTTTTAGTTTTAAGCCACTATTTTTACTGGCATCCTGATTCCCTTATCTATAAAATGAGTGTTCGTTCGTCAAAATCTGTTCAGTCATTTCCTCATAATTACTATTACTGGAAACGGGCTTATCAAATTATACATAAGATGAAAGATATATTAACCTACAAATTTCATCTCATGGCCAATATGACTAAAAAGTAATCTATCTTTATTTATTTAACATAATGCACAATTGTGCATACCTATTAACGTAACTCAAATATAGGCTTTCAACTGACGCTGTATTCTTTGTTCAAGGTCATTCTTAAATTTATTATTATTATTTAGCACCGCGTCTTACTACCCGTTCGAGTTATACGCTTAAGTACTAATTACACTAATGGATTAGGAATTGGCAAGGTTGAGTTTAGAGGAAGTGAGCCCGCATTTGCGGGGAGGGTGGAAAAAATAGGGAAAACCACCTCAGTTCATCCGACCAAGATTCGAACCTCGATCTCCCCGTCCTCGGTGGTCTAGCTCAAGCTATTCTTAAAAATATTTTCTATTTTTTTTTTATTAAATACTTAATAAGTAGTTTACTGTGTTGGTAAAACATTTATGTGTTTCGCAGCTAAATAAAGGTTGGTGAATTCTGCTTTACCAATTATATCCAAGAAACCATTTAAAATTAATTGAAATTGTTCAAACGGCAGCATAAAGCTACCATGGATCAACGATGGAGTGTGTTTCTGATTGTTATTAAATGGCCGTCGATTTTACACATCTATTACCGACTAACCCTTAAAATATGAGCGATAAATGACCCTAATACAGATTTAGCCCTAGATAGCTCAATGGTAAGATATTGACGTGTTAAGTTGGAGGTTCCGGATTTAGTTCCAGATTTAAAATAATTTTCAAAAAAAGTCAATTATTTAAGTTCAATAATTTATTATAGGTTTGAAGTCATTTCACCAACTTATTAGTGGTTTGGGCTTTCCGAATTTCTTCGTGAAGCCGTTTTATTGCCTTGGAATGCTTATTACTTTTGCCTTTTACATATCTTCTGCCATTTTTAAACTTTTGTGGAGCCATTTTTAAAAATAATAAAAATTAACACACTTCACACATCCCTAAAGACATTAAATTCAATCACACTCAGCCACACTGAAAAAAAATCCTTTCATCAATAGTAGCACTTGCTACACTGACTTGAAAACGGCGGGGAACCAGGTGACAATCCCTAAAGAGAGATGGTGATGGGTCAGGGCGATATGCTTTACAAACATGCCAAAACCTCTGGCGACATTTTCAAGGACAGACAGCTAGTGACTTGGAGTGAGAAGGGATGAGCTGTATGCTCTATTCAGACCAGGCCGTACTGTTTCGGCTTTGCGGGGTTGTATCAGATATATTGTCAAAATCTGGGGGCAAAATATGAAGCACCTCAGCTCGTATCATTTTTCATGAGTTTCAGATTGAATATTAATGTGAATGAAGTACCATTATAAAGTTAAAATAAGTCGGTTATTATTGATTTACTTCCCCCATTTATTAGACACGTTTAAGTATACAAAATAATTAATTGAATATTTCATTTATTTGGCAATTTATTACGCTATTAATTCAAGGTTCTTTGAAATAATATTTATTTCAATTAATAAACCTCCTCAAATACTTTTAACATTCCAAATATGAAATCTTTGCATCATTTGGCTTTTCTAAAAATTGTTGCATTAGATGCCAAAATCTCAAACTGTGAGTAAACATTGTGCTTAAAATATACATTTAATCTATAGTTAATACACTGATCTAAGTTTGGTTTATGAAGACCTACTAATATATATATTAATTTTGGGCCATACACCCTTAAACGAAGAATTAATCCATATGTAGGCATATAAATAACGTTTAAACTTTAAAGGCTGCAAATTTATTTCCATTTAATATGACTTTGGTATGATCCAAACTTAAAAGTGTGAAAATTATTCAACATGAGTAAGAAAAGCAATATATATCAACATAGAACTGGCTGTACTTTCTTAACCTTCACTTGAACCTCAACCACATCGGTGGGCACGTGGAATAAATGTCCGGCTTATCAAGTTTGGTTTCAAGAGGTAAGGGTTCAAATTCCGGTCGGGTGTATAGCGGGTGATTTTGCCTAAACTGTTTCCCCCTCTTACTCCATGAAAATGTGGATATATTTCCTCCTATTCTACCATCCTCAATCCATCCCCAATTGAGTAATTAAAATGCAGATAGTCCGGACGCAGTGGGAGATATATATTATATCGCTAGTAATGTGTTGTGTGTAGCCTATATATTACTAGTAATTTGTTACATGTATTAGTATATGTTCTGTCTTACGACAAGTCAATTCCTTTTTCCTTTTTGCCAGTGAGCTTAGACCGCCAATCCTTTGCCTTTAGCTCCCAGAATTTTCTTATTTCCTTTAAGTCATCCAATATTTGATTCCTTTTTCTTCCTAAGCTCCCCCTCAACCTTTCCTACTATGACGTCATGCAAAAGACAGTTCCTCCAAAGGATGTGTAGAATCCAGTTTGCTTTGTATCGAAGAATCACATCAAAATGGTTCTCTTCTCACCCACCCTTCTTAGGAATTCTTCATTTGTCAATTACATAAATAACATAAATAGTGCAGATAAATTGGGATATCCTAATGCGCAATAACTATTCTTAGTTTGAATAGGTTTTATATATCATAAAGTTGATATTCGTGACAATATTAACAAGATAATGCACACCACAAATCCTGATAACAAACGAAATTTGAAGAAAATGACATTCGGGTATCAAGTATTATAGCGTTATTTGGTGGTTTTATTTTTTGTTTTTTGTCACTGCGTCTCACTACCCGTTCGGGTTGTACGCATATAAACTAAATACGCTGATGCATCAGGGTTAAGGAAGTTAGGATTTAGATGAAGTGTTCCCAAATTTGCGAGAAAGGAGAATGGAAAACCATTTAGTTAAAAAAAACCTCAGTACACTCGACACGGATTCGAACCCCAATCTCCCCGTAATCTACAGTCTAATCTATTGCGAAAGGGACGCCGTAGACCATTCGACCACCGAAGTGTGTTATTTTGTTTTAGAATACTGTTTTCAAAACGAGGGTAGGAAAGACTTCATTACATGAGGAAGAGAGAGATGAGAAGGTTAGTAAAGTTTAAATGCGTCAACATTCATATTTGTAGAAGAGATGGAAAATCACTTCATTGGGAGGAAAAGGAATGCATCTAATAGGGATTTAAGGGTGTTACTCGAGATTCGAAAGCCTAGCAATCAGCCATTTAACCTGAAATGGTTGTTATTACGTTTACCGGGAGATTGATTGACTACTGTGACTAGGCTATATAAAAACCAGCCCCTAGTTTAAGGAGTAAAGTAAACCGATCTCTCAGTAAATAAAATAAAAGTTAGGGTTTAATAAGAGATCGGTTGACATCCGAATCTCGACAGTATATAAGGCCTCTAGTCTCGAACTTCCGGGTCAGAGGGCCATCAAACACACCTGCAGGTACGTCAGCTAACGTTTACCAATTAAATATTAAGATACCAAGGCGCCACAAGCAAAGCGTGACCGACTTCTTTTATACAACACCGGTTTATTTGTGCGTGTATGTGTGTATGCGTATGTGTGTGTGCGCATATGTGTGTATGCGTATGTGTGTGTGCGTGTATTTGCGTGCGCGTTGGCGCTCGTGTGTTTATTCCGTTCAAATACTTTATGTTTTCCTTTTTTATGTGTTTTAAAATCATGTTGCGTTACTTGAAGTTTTGTACCTTTTAGGTTTGATTGCAAGCCATACTTCCGTTTTTTGTCGTTTGTTTTTGCACCGCATCTTAACACCACACCTTCGGGTTATGCGAATATATACAAATTACGTTAATGTGTTATGGATGTGGTAGATTGAATTTAAAGGAAGTGTGGCCGCGTTTATGTAGAAGGAGAGTGGAAAACCGTTTAGGAAAGACCAGCCCCAGAACACCCAGCAGTCCAGTTTATTGAGAAAGTGATGCCTGGTGAACTCCCACCATAGCGCGGCACTGCATCATCAATCCCGACACCTTGCTTTTGTCAGTTAGCGCGTGACAGCTGATAAAAAGGTTCTTTACCAGTCAAGTCTACCGAGGGTGTTTTTCCCTTCTCAATCCACCCAAATGCGGGTACACGTCCCCTAAATTCAAACTGTATAACCCCTAACTCATTAGCCTAATCTATAAGCGTATAACCTGAACCAATAGCAAGACGCGCTGCTATAAAAAAAAAAATAAGAAAATAATGAGACTTGCGGTGGCGATGTTTAGCGAGTCGCGGGTGGCAGCGGAAGTGAGCAAGAGTGATTGCTAGCAGTATCGGCGGTAGTAAGTAGCAATGGTGAGTGTCGAGTAGTGGGTAGTGGTTGTTATGTCAGGAGGTAGCGGTGGTGAGTAGTGGGTAGTGGTTGTTGTGTCAGGAGGTAGCGGTGTCGAGTAGTGGATAGTGGTTGTTATGTCAGGAGGTAGCGGTGGTGAGTGTCGAGTAGTGGGTAGTGGTTGTTATGTCAGGAGGTAGCAGTGGTGAGTGTCGAGTAGTGGGTAGTGGTTGTTGTGGCAGGAGGTAGCGGTGGTGAGTAGTGGGTAGTGGTTGTTATGTCAGGAGGTAGCGGTG
>CABFWB010001296.1:140773-159188 GCA_902151455.1 Timema bartmani
TACCCGTTCGGGTTATACGCTTAAGTACTAATTACACTAATGGATTAGGAATTGGGAAGGTTGAAGTTAGAGGAAGTGAACCCGCATTTGCGTGGAGGGAGAGTGGAAAACCATTTAGGAAAAACCACCCCCAGTTCACCCGACCGAGATTCGAACCTCGATCTCCCCGTCCTAGGCGGTCGAGCTCAACACGACTGGCGCGTTAGCCAACTACGCCACCGAGGCGGGTAAAAAAAGTTGTAATTAAATTCCATAACACTCTTGACAGATATTCAACAACTTTTGATATCACCATGTAAAGAAAATTAAACTCTTATGTTTGTATTGAAGCAATATTTTATTTATGTTGACTAAATATATTATTTGATATAAAAACTACAAAAACACTGACCTTTTCCACGTTTCTTACATACCCACCTTAAAATATAATTGTCTATGTCGTTTTCTGGTACAACCTCTCTATTCTGTCTAAGCGTATACTCCCTTTCGCCCTTTACCTACAACAATCCTTTGTCATATCAATTAGAATGAGGGAAAATAAAACTATTGAACTTCTTTTCTCAAGGTAAAGAGGAGAGCTCACTGCTAGTTCTCAAATATCTTAAAATTTTCTGTTGTCAGCCTATCAAAACATTACTGTATTTATTAGAAGAAAGATAACTCTAGAGCCCTTTTTCATCAACACTTGTCACATATCTATGCAAATAGGATTAAAAAATTCGTAAAAAATGTCCCAATTTCACACATTTGTTTCTATCAATAAAACTAAAACTAACCGGTTAAGGAAAAAGAGCCCTGTTGGAATCTTTCTACTATTTTGGCGTGAAACAGTTTTTTTAAATAATGCATCGTAGAATTAAATATTGCGTTAATGCTGAACGTCTGAGTGACAACTTCACCACTTACCAAGGGTTGTTTTAAGTACTCGGAAAATAATGTATAGAATAATAATTAGCACCGCATCTTACTACCCGTTCGGGTTATACTCTAGAGTACTAATTAAGCTAATGGGTTATGAATTGGGAAAGTTGAATATAGAGGAAGTGAAACTGCGTTTGCGTGGAGGGAGAGTGGAAAACCATTTAGGAAAAACCACCCCAGTTCAACCGAGCGAGATTCGAACCTCGATCTCCCCATCCTCTGTAATCTTGTTCAAACACGAAACTAGCGCGTTAGCCAACAACGCCACCGAGGCGGGTAATAATAAGGTAGAGAGCTTAAACCTACAAGCCAAGGCATAGCATCATACTATAATCTGTTGACACTTATTTAACAATTCTAATACCCGTTTCAGTAGCTGAATGGTCAAGGCGTCACTCTCGCATTAGACTATACTGCCGATGACGGGAAGAGTGAGGCTCAATCTCGGTCGGGTGTACTGAGGGTAGTTTTTCCTAAATGTTATTCCACTCTCCTTCCACGCAAATACGAGTACACTAAGGGCCAGTTTCATAGTCAGATTCAGTGAGCCTAAAGTGCGAGTTGATACTAAATACAGGACGACACCTACCTAGACCAAAATGGAATGGGCCAGTTTAATATGCGAAACTGGCCCATTCCATTCAATTTCAGGTAGGTGTCGTCCTGTATTTAGTATCGACTCGCACTTTAGGCTCACTA
Organism: Timema bartmani; assembly: GCA_902151455.1. Lineage (NCBI taxonomy): Eukaryota > Metazoa > Arthropoda > Insecta > Phasmatodea > Timematidae > Timema > Timema bartmani. The sequence goes on from CABFWB010001296.1 coordinate 142,394, forward strand.
AATCTAACTATGAAACTGGCCCTTAGTCTGAATTCAACCTTCCTAATACCCAACACATGAGAGTAATTAGTATATAGGTGTACATCCCAAACGGGTAGGAAGACGCAATGCTAAAAAAAATTATTCGTAGAGTAATTAGATTAAAGCTTAAGTAGACATTTGTTAAGGCATGCTCTACAAATGTCCCTTTTGAGAGATGGTGTCAATTTTGAGAGCTATAATATTAAGACAGTGAGCTTACTATATTTTTATTTTATTACGTCTGAAAGCGTTAAGGGGGCCGCCCAACGAAACTCTGAGACCCGTTGTTGACTTTTAGAAATCCCTGGTTATTTAAAAAGTGGTCACTTATTTCAAAATATTATTCTCGTCAAAATGGAGGGGAAAGGAATAGACCACTGCAATTTTTGGATTAAAGCCTTTACAAGTTTTTTATAACTAAAATAAATAAATAAAAGCGAGACTAGCTAACGTCAAAGCTCTGAGATCATTGCTAATAGTTAAAAACATAGACCTACCTTCCTTCTACAAATAAAGTTTTTTTAACAGTCACAACCAAACATTTAAATTAAAATGAGTATTATTTTAGTTGTTTAGAAGCTCTTGTCATTTTCATTTTGAAAAAATACCGCAGCTAGAGGATATTTTCCTATGAGTAGGCATCGGGTGCGACTTTTGTGAATCAATATAACAATTTACTACTATACCCCCTTCGGCGGTCGCGTGCTCTAACGCGACTCTCTGAATAGACTAGACTGCCGAGGACGGGGAGATTGAGGTTCGAATATCGGTCAGGTGCACTGAGGGTGGTTTACCAAAATGGCTTTCCACCCTCCCTCCACGCTAATGCGGGTACACTTCCTCTGAATATAGCCTTCCTAATCCCTAAAACCCCGAGAGTAATTTATACATATGCGTATAACACGAACGGGTACTAAGAGGCTGTGTTAAAAAAAAAAAACACTCAATTTACTGCTGCACCTAAAGTTTGGTGTCTCAGGAAGTCAGTCAGTCGAATCTGGGTCCCCGGCGCGGCGTGAGGAGTACAACAACCTTATTAGTTTCTTAGTCTGCGTACTTGCAAGTGTGACGCCAGAAAAATGAAACGTCCTGTTTGAAACGTGAGTTGAACATTAATCCATTGTGCTACAGAGAGACGCCCTCTCTCACTCACTCACTCATTCTCTATTCAACCATTAGACCACTACGCAATAGCTCAATGTTGTGTATGCCAGATCTTGAGCTGGCCCGCCATTCCATAAGGTGTAGATGATAATAAAGATCATTAATCCCGACACCTTGCTTTTGTCAGTTAGCGCGTGACAGCTGATAAAAAGGTTCTTTCCGGCTAGATCAAAAACTGAACACTGTCAAATTGGGTTGGTTCCTTTCCAATAATGGCGAATTGTTACAGTGGTCGAATGGTATAACCACTAAGGTGTCACTATCGCCATAGAGTGGACTGCTGTTTGCGGGGATATCGGGGTTCGAATCCCGGTTGGGTGTGCTGATGTTTTCCTCGATTTTTTATCACTCTCTCCAAGCAAATGCGGGTACATTTTATCTAAAATTCTACTTTCTTCATCCCTATTCCATTAGCTTAGTTAATATTTACACGTTTAACCCGAAAGAGTAGTGAGAACAAGGTAGAGAGGAAAAAAGAAAGAAAAAACTTTTTTCTTTTTTCTGCACGTCCCGGCTAAAATCATTATAGTAGCACTAGTGAGGTAAGGATGAGTAAGTTCAAATGTAGAGTAAATGTAAGCGAGTTTGCGTGGAGATAGTGGAATATTATTTATGGAGAAAATCCTTTGTACACCCAGCCAGGATTCGAATCCCGACCTCTACGTCAATGGAAAACCTGACTAGATGATACCAACATTTAGTCCACGTGTCTACTGATGCGAGAGACTTCCAGATGTCCAATACTTTATCTCAGTCAATAGTGTTTCTCGGTTACCGGAAGAGCCAAATATTTATCTTTTGAAATTTTCAGTTTGTTCCCTTTCACCATCAGTAAATGTTCTATAGAGTTTGTGCTACTAGATCTACTTTCATGTATTCATATGACAAGTCTTGTTATTTGCAGCTGTCACTTTTGGTATATTTAAACTATCAATACCTATAAAAATTACATATATAAAATGATAACATTGCGCTGGCAACAAAAACCATGTTTGTATTTTCTATGAAAATTTGACTGAGCCGCATCGGTGATCACGTGCTCTAACGCGCCACTCTCGAATTAGACTGGACTGCTGGTGAAGAATAATTTGGGTTTCACAGGTCAGGTGTACTGAGGGCGTTTTTGCTCAATGGTTTCCCACTCCACCTTCATGTTAATGCGGGTACACTTCCTCCAAAACTCTACCTTACTAATTCCTATTCAACTAGCATAATGATTATACGTGTATAGCCCAGTAGTTTCCAACCTTCTGTAGGATTTTACCAAAATTCTTGTCTTTGAGACCATCACGACCCCTTGAGCGTCCAAATGCTACTTTTTAAATTATCTTCACATAATCTTACTACCTGTCCAGGCTATCCGCATTTAATTACACTTGTGTGGTAGGTATAATTTAGAGAAGATGTACCTTTATTTTCATGGAAGGAGGAGGAAACTGCTTAGTCAAAATCACCCCCAGTGCCCACCTGTCGGAATTTGAATCCTGACCCTATCACTAACAAACCAAACAAGCGTGACGTTAAGTCTACATAATTCATTTAATTATTATAAATAATAATTGCTTATATAATAAATATACGAATGCGAAAAAAGTGAATAAAAAGAGAATCAATGAGCCCAGTGGGTATTTTACAAGTTATGGTAGTAGCCAAACATGAGACTGTTCCAAACTGATTCAGCATATTATATTTATACCCCAATATTTTCTCGCCATTCAAACCTATCCCACTTGAGAATATTTAGTATAGACACAAGTGCCTGCACAGACTAATAGCAACTACAGTATCTAACAAGCAACATTCACTACCTTGTCACCCTCTACAGTGGTCTACTGGTAACAGGCGTCACCCTCGCAATAGACTGGACTACCCATGACAGGGAGATTAGGGCTTGAATCCCAGTTGGGTGTATTGACGGTGGTTTTCCCTAAATAGTTTTTCACTCGTTCTCCATGCAAATGCGGGTAGATTTCCTCAAAATTTAATCTTCCTCATCCCTAACACATTAGCATTATCAGTATGTATAACCAGAAAGGGTAGTTAGATGCAGTAATAAAGTGTATACAAATAAATACAACCTTGGTCTGGCTTGTTACCATTAAATTCAATGGATGCATTATTTACTCCAGAGTCATTTGTCGCTCACTACATTGCCAAATGTTCAAAGATGAGATGTAGTAATAAAAAAATAAGTATCGATAAGGTACTAATATCTAGTATAAGAATAAAAGTATCGATACCGCACACATTTCAGAAGAAAATTTACTATTAATAACAGAAGGTATAGTTATTGAAATAATAAACAGAGAATTTATTCTAGTATGTTTTAGTGCTTTTTCGTGTATCAAAAATGTTAATGCTTTTTCTAAATATCTTTAGAATTTGAATAAAGACCTTATCTAGTAATCACCAAAAAAAATGTTTGCATCATTATATAACTTAATATGTCCTATTGAATAATTATATCGCTAAAAATAATAATAGGCCTATTTTCACAAAATAGTAATATAGGTTCTCATTATGTGTCTAGCTCGTTTCCGAAGAAATTACAAGAACTTTTAACAAGAATTTCAGTGTGTTAGTTTAAAAATACTATATTATAATACATACATTATAAAATATTATTGCTTCTTTTGATAGTGATCTGAAAATTGGGATGTAAGGACTCATATGCATAAAATTATGGAAACAAAAATATTGAGTAAACAGTATTGGTATAGAAAGGAATATATAGATTTAATTTTAGTATTGATATGTTTTACACATCACTAATAGTGTGTAAAAATTAACCAACTAACTAACTAGCAAACAAACAAAAAACAAAACATCTGGTCAACATCAGTATGGTGTAAACAACATCAGTATGACCAGCCTCGTCAATTTTGGTACCTAGTTAGAAATAAGCATCCATATAATTCGACCTTGGGAGTTGGCTGACATGTCATTAGTCTGTGTAATTCTCTATCAATATTCAAAAGCCCTTCTCACTCACACCCACCGTAGAAAGGCGTACATTGAGACAAGCCGACAGCTTGAGCAACAAATAAATGTCAAACTATTCAAATATTTAAAGATGTACCGTAACCACAACATCAAGAATGATCTTTTAGTTTGTACACAGAACACATGGCCTCTTAAGGGCTCATCTCCTACCAGGGATAACACCTAAATCAACACATCATGCTGTGATTATATGCATACTACTTTAGAAAAAAATGGAATTGAGCCGAGTGAAAACAGTTTACCATACGGTACATTAAAAATACAACAAAATGTAAAATTTATTATTTTAAAGTGACAAAACTATTGAACAGATTTCTATTTGGACATTGTCAAGTGAATAATTCAATAAAAGTTTTCTGATTTGGGAATAATCTTGTATCTAGTTTCCTAGTTATTTGTGAGATAGGCTCTTAAAAATCAATGATTTTTTCTAACTTCATTTATTTATATAAATTAAGAGCATTTAATACCGATTCATCACTTAAGTATTATTTTATTAGCTATGAGAGTAAGAAATATAGATTAATGTTCTGTAGAACATAATGGCTACAAATCTTTTATTATAAAATTATCTGAATTTTCCAGGTTTTTCAGACAACATTAAAAAAAATTCCAGACCTAAACTTTTTGCAGTTTTTCTTCGTGGATGGGGATTATTTTCATTTATTAAATTGATCACATATTTTCAAAAATTCCTAAGCTAACAAACATCAACTTTCTTATAAGTTCTTGTTCATTTTCTAGTATTTAATTAAGTATTAGGTGTGTCTCTGTGTAAATGTGTTATAAAACAAACCCTTAAGGCATCTCATATTAGAATAAAATATTTAGGCAATGCACTTAATTAACATTGAGAAAAACTCTCACTTTTGTTTAAATGGATAGGTGCAAAATTAGTCAAACATTTAAATTCTCTGACTTTCTTTATTTTTGATTAAATTCCCTGACATCAATGAATTCCCAGACTTTTCCAGGTTTTTCCTGTCTGTATCCACCATGAAGAAACATTATTAGATATGCCGGCATTTATTTTGCCTTTTCAAACAAAACACAGATAAATTAGACTAACAAAGCATATTTGAGTAGTAGAGATTTGTCTTTTTTGAGCAGCCTCTGTAAGCTTTTAAGTGCAGTGGAGCCATTTTGGCCAGAATGAATATTGAAATAACTATACATAATTTATAAAAAATTATTTTGCTTGATCGACTGTCCTTATGCATATTAGGAAACATTGTTACAAAGGAAACATCTTGGGCTTAGGAAATGTTCAATAGCTTATTTTTCACATTAGATGATGAAAGAATTATGTAAAAATTAATATTATCTGTTTCACATAAGATAATTATTTTGATGTAAAATAAAAAAGTCCCCTTTGACAAGGAGGGTAAAGTTCAAATCTCGACGAGTTCTATTGGGGAGTTTTTTTTTCCATGTGTGGTTTTAAGTGTATTTTTTCCATCCTCTCTTTGCACTAATGCAGGAGAATTTTTTTCTAAAAGAAATTATAGTGGGACTATACTCCAATATTTATTTGCATAAAATTTAGAAATACCATATTATTTGGAGTTTACTTGCTTGACTTTCAAATACAAGTTCATTCAGTACATTGCAATACACATCCTATCAATCATGCTGTATGATAAATCATGGTGAATGCCATATCAAAACATTTCATGTCTTCGTGAAATTTTTGGATAAATTTAAATAATACTGGGTGGGCAGACACAAAGGGTCAAAAGTGATTTGGCTCTTAATGATGTTTTACAAGATGCTTTGACCCATTAGATTGTCTTCAAGCCCATTGTTTAATTGAAAGAGTATATACTGCACCTTACCACTCTAGCTTCCTTAAATAATATTAATAATAATAATATTTAGCACCGCGTCTTACCACCCTTTCGGGTTATACGCTTAAGTACTAATTATGCTAATGGATTAGGAATTAGGAGGGTAGAATTTAGAGGAATTGAACCCGCATTTGCATAGAGGGAGAGTGGAAAACCATTTAGGAAAAACCACCCCCCGTTCACCCGACCGAGATTCGAACCTCGATCTCCCCGTCCTCGGAGGTTGAGCTCAACACGACTAGCGCGTTAGCCAACTACGCCACTGAGGCGGGTTAGCTTCCTTAAAGACTACCTCTACAGCTTTTGAACCAACATTCTCAGTAGAGACATGACTCTACCTCCTACAGTGGTGGTTTTCAACTTTTTTTTTTGTTCAAGGTACACCATTATTTGTTACAAGTCCTCACTGCACACTGAACGTGCATGTTGGTGGCACTACAGGAGACTTGGACATGCACAGAGAGACTTCTTCCAGTTGAACAAGAAATCTGTGTGTGTCTCCTCCTCTATCTGAACAAGAATTAAGCTTTTGTGTAAGAAACAACAAGATTCTAATTAATTACTTAACTTATTTACTGTACACCATTAAATTATTTAGAAAAAAATTATAATAAAGCTTTTGAACATTTTCCTCTTTTATTTTTTTTAAATTAGTATTGAATGGAACTACTTGTAATTATTTTTTAACAACAATAACATTAAATCAAGAATGTTGTGGTCCACCTAGTGAATGTTGAGAAACACTGAAGTGTTGTGGCACGCCCTGCGAGAACCATTACTCTCAAACGACTACAGCTTGAGAAGCAATGTTTTCAGTATACCAGAGCAGATCACTCATATGACTACCCTTGACCGGTTCCTACACATCTTAAGCCTTTGAACCTTTAGTTGTTGTGGCGGTAGGGGACGGAGGGGGGACTATATGAGTGGATTTAAAGAACAGGATCAACCCATTAGGATTCAGGTTTGGACAACCATTTTTTTCAAACACAAACATAATTTTTAAAAAACCACTTTCCCTTGAATGTTCTCAAAAGACGGTTGTTGGAAGAATAAAAAACAAAATTATAGCTTGGGAAATGGTCCTTGAAAAGAAACTTGGTAAAAAAAAGTCATTTGTATATTTCAGGGATAGAAACATATGTATATTTTTATATATGTATGCTCTGTTTTAATATATACATATTCAAAATATTTGAAAAAGCCGTATAGAATTATAGAAAAATATAAGTAGTATTGTTCCTTTAATAATGGTTTAGAGGGTTTAATGGGGGCAAAGGTGACTTAGTTTCATGGTGATACAAAAAATAAAAAGGCGTGTATTTATGTTATCTCTTTAACACCTGAAACCCCTAAAATATGTAGGAAAGACTTGAAGAGTGTGTCATCGGACAGATGAATTAAAAGATAAAATATATTTTCTGCTTATGGGTTCCCAACTGTTCCAAAACATATTTTCTGCTTATGGGTTCCCAAATGTTCCAAAACATATTTTTTGCTTATGGGCTTTCAAAGCGAGTTGTGTAAAAAAAAGTCGAAAATTTTATCATCTTTATAGTCTAAGTCGTTCAATTAAAAATGTTGACTTATGAATGATAGAAAGAGTTGCATTACGTGTCACCCCTACACACATATATGCACAGAATCTTAAATTAAAATTTGCATCCAGACTCGTTAACCACTCAAGTGGGCTACAACTTGAACTATTGATTAAGCGAACGATTACCTATTTAAAGGATAAACACATCAAATAAACTAGTGACCAGCATATTTAGTAACATGAGAGAGCAATTATCAAGCAAAAAAATGTCAAATCAGCTAAACAAACAAACAACTGACATAAGAGTTCAACGACGGATTGCTAGAAGATTTAATAAGCTATTTTTGTGCTTTTAGTATTTATTATGCCCATATTTGTTAATTTTCAAGATATATTAGCCATATTAGATTGAGTTAATATGGACATGTAAATTGAATCAGGTAGTCATGTTAAATATAGACCTCTCCAGTTATTTGGATCGGGCAGTCATTTTAAATGGTTATTATACTTAGCACCGCGTCTTACTACCCGTTCGGGTTATACGCTTAAGTACTAATTACACTAATGGGTTAGGAATTTGGAAGGTTGAATTTAGAGGAAGTGAACCCGCATTTGCGTGGAGGGAGAGTGGAAAACAATTTAGGAAAAACCACTCCCAGTTCACCCGACCGAGATTCGAACCTCGATCTCCCCGTCCTCGGTGGTCTAGCTCAACACGACTGGCGCGTTAGCTAACTACGCCACCGAGGCGGGTCATTTTAAATGGTGAGCAGCCACAATACCTAGATAGAAGAGCAGTCATGCTAAGGTGGCCACCTAAATCAGTGAAAAATATCAATTGCTGTCAAGCCACACAGCTTAAAATACAATGAACCGTGTTTTTCCTGGAACTATGTCTCTTTTCTGTCTAAGATTACACTCCTTTTCACCCTTCACCTATATTCACCCTTTGTCATGCATTAAGAAAAATGGAAAAGAATAATATGGAACTTCTTATCTCAAGGTAAAGAGGAAAGCTCGCTGCTAGTTCTCAAATATCTTACTATTTTTTATTGTAAGCCTATTATAAAATGATTGTATTAGTTAGATAAAGGCTAAATCTAGAGTACTTGTTAATGAATGGAGAAGGAATGAAAATTAAGAAATGCTTCACATTAAATCGCAAAGTCGAGTGATGCTGTATTGTTTCAATGAGGGGAACATTGGACTTAAATTATGTATGTGCTAGAACAATTTTTCTTTGATGTTCAAAATAGGCTCTTATAGGCAAAACTTGACACAATGGCACTTCAATACCGAATTATCATAAAAGTATGTTCAGATAAACAGATTTTCGCTTTTAATGCAAAATCAGTTACCTATAACAAAACCTCAAACCGACGGGTTTTTTTCCTTCAATTTTCTTATACATTTGTCCTGACATCTTATTTTACTATAAATCAGGACTTTTTCTGCTCTGTCCATATTACAATATGCCTTCTATATAGTTAATCTAAAAATTGAACACATAAGCTTTCTGGAATATAAACATATACTACTACTAAAACTACTTGTCCTGTTATTGATCATTACCAATTTACCTTGACCTGTGTCTGTTAGCAGCTCTGTATACTATATATCAATACCATTATTTAATTTATGATGATGTATAAATATACTTGTCCCTCTTTCCCTGTTGAAGTTATTTTGGTTATATACATTTTTTCCTTTTGATATGCCTGCTTTGGACTTAAATCTAACTTAACCCAACTTATACCTAGTGCTGTTGTCTACATAATCAGTTTATAACTTTTCCTTGTAGGGAGTCCCATTTTCTTTTTCTTCTCTGGTCATTTTCTACCGTGGCCAGTCGACATCCCTGGAGTGCTCGATAGCTCCAGCCCAGCATCACGCTTGTTTCTAAGCGAGCAGGGCTCTTCGAGTAAGGTACAACTTCCGACGCCTCATTTGTATCCACTTAACTTCCTTCTCCCCTAGCCGGTATTCCAGGCATCCCTGGTTCATCAGCGATATTTATCACTGGTATCCCTGAGACGCCTTTCCTCAGCTAGAGCTCTAGATACATCCAGAGCCCACCAAAATCTAATTCACCCTCCCTTTTATTACACGTCCTGTGTTTTGATTCACCAGTTTGATAATGTCTCGTCTAAGTCTGATGTTTCTTCTCCTTCTCCGTCTCCCTCGTCTTCACTCGTCACTTCTTCCTCAGTTGTTTCTTTCTTTCTGTTTTGTCTCAAGTCTTGTCCCTGTCTTTGTCTTCTTTCTTTGAGTTTGTCCATATGTCTGACCCTTTCTGCTTTCGATACCCTGTCCACTATCTCATCGAAATAGCTCCACCGATCCAAATCCCTCAATATATGGTATATGGCATTGGCCTGTATAGGCACTAGTAGCTCTGCTCTTTCTCTTTCCGTAAATATACATTCCAAAGTCATGTGTTCCAGTGTCGCCTTTCCTCCGCAACAGCAAAGACTGGTTTTACTCAAGTTCATTCTAAAGAGAGACGCTCGATATGGGCCATGCCCTCTGATATAGTGGACCCTGGAAAGGTTGAAGATGCTTCATTCTCAGTCTTTCTCTTATGTTCATAAATAGCTAGAATGTCCTACCTGTGGTACTCTCTTCCCAGTTTGCTTGCCACTCCCGCAGGAGGGTCTCTCTTATATTATCTTTGGTACTTACACTGTTAGTTGTTAATTCGATTACTTTGTCTAACTTCCCTTTTCCAAGCAAATATCCAGCGGCCCTCTTTCGTACCTAAGAGCCAGACACCTAGGGTGACATACAACGCCTTTGTTGGTACAGTTTTGTAGGCCCCAGAAAGTCTCATGAGAATTTTCCTCTGAAGGCCTCCAAGTTTCCTTTTAGCTCTGTCCCCTCTCAGTTGTTGTGCCCACAAATACCTGCTCCATATCCCACTATGGACACAAGCAACGCCTGATGGTATAGTCTAATCAGTTTTAAGGGCAGATGGAACTTACGACTGTCCTATACTGACTATCCCATTCATAACCCTCAAGGCTCTCCCACATACGTTGTCCATGTGAGCTAGGAAGCTATGCTTCTCATCAATCGTCACCCTCAGGTATCTAACCATTTTGCTCCTTCTAATTGTTTGTTCCGCTACTTTAATTATAGGATCTCTCTTAAGCACTCCCCTGAGCAGCATGAAGGTTGTCTTCATCGGCACCATGCTGAGTCTTACTTTCCTACACCATTTATCCAAGCCGCTCAGTACCTTATTACTTTTTTCTTCCAGGTTCCTCCTCGAACTTGCCTCCACCACTATCAATAAGTCGTCAGCAAAAGCAACCACCCCCACCACTTCAGGGAGTGCTTCAATCTCCAGCAACCAAGGCTCAAGACCAGCGTCCCAAAATATCGGACCACTGACCGATCCTTGTGGGCATCCTATTGTTAGTTTTTTGCTTATGGTTATTCCTGGGCATCTCAGGTTTGCATACCTGTCCCTACAGTAGTTCTTAATGCTTTTGTAGAGACTCCCCGTACAATTTAGTTCTCTTGAATAAGGCTGGCCACCAAAGGTTATCAAATGCACCTGAGATGTCCACAAATATTCCTATAAGATATTTTGCCCTAGATTTTTCTACCAGGCTAAAAGCAGCACATATAACATCCTCTGTAAACCTGCCCTTCCTAAAGCCGTACTTTTGAGGGTGCGTTCGTCCTCCCCTTTACTCAGAATTACTACTTCGCTCCGCTTCCACACATTTGGGATTCTGCCCTGAGCCAAGCACTTATTAACGAGGTGGGCCATAAAGGGTGCTATCTATTCACTGATTTCCTGAATCGCTATTAGCCTTTTAATCTCGTCCTGTATTACTGGTTCCACTATCACGTTTTCATTATTATATGCCATTTTCATAAACTGCCTAACTCTTTCATTATCCTCATCCCCCTCCTCTGGATTATCATCAGGGAGCAACACATTCATTAGTAGCTAGCCGATTCCTCCCAGCAGGTAGTCCTCCTTCTGGTTTCTTGAGTGTTGAAATGACAGCTGGGGGTCTAATTTTCCCTGATGCAATCTGAAAGGGTACACCCCATGCATTCTTCCTCAATTATTCTTGAACAAATCTTTCCCTGCTATCATTTTTAACAATCTTCATTGTAGTTTCGAATTCTTCCTTCCTTTGCTGGTATATATTCAATAGTAGGAGTCTTCCTGCTGGTTCTAGGCATTTTTGGTATTCTTGTCTTGCTCTCCTTGCATGCCCACGTAGCTTTTGCAGCTGCTCATTCCACGGTCGATTTCCTACTCATCTTGTGACTTCCTTCATAACCGGTATTGCTTTCCTCATACCTACAAGGCCCACGTGAGTTCCTTCGCTTTTAGTTTATGTAGTCTCCCTGTGATACAGGTTGTGGTAGTATCAACTCTCTTCTTAATTTTTCCCAATCTGCCTTTTTCAGGTTGTAGAGGGGTCACATGCCTACATTTTCCCTGTCTACTTCTTTACCCAGTTCAAAAGTTATCAGATTATGATCACTAGATGTCTCACAATCATGCACTTGCTAATTCCCTATTAATTCTTTTGCTTCCACATTACATGTTAACTAGTAAACATTCACCAATCCCAGTTCGAATGTCTACACACATGACCTTCTCATTGCAAAATTGATTAATCCTTGTTACTGTTATGTGTCTGTTGAGCACTATAACGACACTCATTGGTGCCTTCCCATTCAATATAATTCTGGCATCTTTTGGCATATGTGGGATAGTTCCGTTTCTGGTGCTGTAGGGTTCCTGTAGGCACCCAACATCCAACGCCTTTTCTTACACCACCTTCCTCACTTCTTGCATCACAATCGCACTTCGCATTGCATTAATTTGTCCTATTTTGATTCCCATTTTCTTATTTTCTTCCATCACAGATGGTATGTGTGGATGTAACAACTCGGCCACTTCTCTTTTGCATCAACGCAGTGCGACCGTGTGCTTGAACGAGATGCTTATAAACCTCTTCCAAATCTCACTCTTTCTCCCTCCTTTAAAGACTTTGTTTACAATTTCCATTAATTTGGATATATCTGTGGGTAAATTTGCCGTTTTTAACTGTATTCTGTCCTGTGCCTCCAGTGTTGGCAACTTATCGTGTTACCTTTCTCATGGCTCTTCCTTACTAAGTGACAAAGAGCCAGGTTAAGGTTGTGACGTTCTTCCAATCTTGATAGCTGAAGGTTTTCCTCTAATTTGAGATAGAAGTGCAGCACTACGTCAGTACTCTTCACATCCCCTTCCTCTAGATTTGCTGTACTATCTCAACTGACTCTTTCCACTCCTTGGCATGCTGTTTATGTTGTCACAAGATGGTCCTTGCCCTTATTTTCATCTTGTTTCACTTGTTCCTTACCATATCCTACTCCTTTCCTCCACAGTTTCCACACCATTTCTATTTTCTTCCTCTCTCTTTCGCTTTTGGCTTTTTCTGCCACAACAACCGATGATAATGTTTTAGCCTTTTCCTCCACACTTACTATTCCTGACCTTACCAATACTGGTTCCTTATTTTGGATGGATACCATTTCTGACACAGTCTCAGCTATTCCAGTCTTTAGTCCCCTTTTTTCCTCCATCTGAATTTCCTTCGATCTATTATTTATCTTGCCTCCCACCCCTAAATACGGTAGTTCCCCTGTAATCGTATATTAATCAATGGGTTCTGTAATTGGGCTATGTATGTAGAAGCTGCAGCAGCAGAGTCTCTTGTCGACCTGTAATGGCCATCCCAAAATTCATTTCCTGGCCAGCTATTACCATCCCATGCATAGCATGTGACCAGGAATCCTTGATTGTCCATCTCTCCATACTTTTTGTATTTTTCATACTTTTCATACAGAGGCCTTGCTAGAAGTTATTAGCGTTCCCGTTTTCTTATGTATTTCCTCATGGTCCCTGAAATGTTCCATTATGCCATCCATTCACAGAAATTCGATGTGATCTAACAATTTAGTTCTGGCTTTTCTACTAACTAGCTCCTCTACTATTACCTTCCTTATTACCCTATAGTAGTGTTCTTGCTGATAAATAGACCCACACCACACTCCCATACCAAATCCAATTACTTGCAGGTGTACTGGTTTTCCTACCCTTTTTCCCCAATGTTTGGCTTCTGCCAGCAGCATTTTCACTATGATCCTCATTCTAAATTCATAGATTACACTCGAGATGGGAGGGCCAAAGTTTGCCTCTATGTGTTCTTCCTAAGTTACCTTTGCAGGGGATATAAAGTACTCCCTTATGCAGCTAAAGACACCTTCGGCATCCTCAAGTCCACAGTACAGCCTATCTCATTTTCCTGGATACCTCAGGTTCAGCCCAACCAACCCTACTATTGCTCCCTCCTGTACTATATTACCATCTCTTCGAGGTATCCCCATATTTTTCCTTTCTCCCCCATTTATGAATTTAGACAGAGAAGATGCTCCTATCAGTCCAGATAATACCACATAGTAGTTCCGGAGATAGTAAATGGTTTCATTCTGCGTTGCTGAATACCACGAGAATTCTCTTCCTCTAGCACCATCAGCACTTGCAAACCTCTCTTCCCGACCATATGCATATTTACACCTACACATTATCATTTTGTGCATGAATGGTTCTATATTCATCTTTGAGTAGAATGTTTGTGTTGCTTCCGGCCCGTATTGGCTAAGATATTCCAAGACTTCCTTGTAAAGCCTAATAAACCAAGGGCGTATCACTATATCTGCAGAATTTACATACCTCTCAAAATTCTCCATGCTCAGCTCTCCTTCCTTATACAATATCCCTATATCGACCGATTCCAGTGGAACCTTGTACAAGGCTATATTTTGAAGAAATACATGCACACTGCTAATATTCCCAACACTCAGAGGGTCACTCTTACGTTTTCTGCCTGATTTATCTGTTCCCTCTCCAGATTTTATTACTTAAGTGATTGGTCTCTTGAGTTCTCTTATCCTTTTCTTTATATTGTTTTGCCCTAATCATATTCCTTTTCACTCTGGAGGAAGGTTGGACTTTTTCCTCTTTACTTTAGCCATACCAATTATGTCCTTATGTATTTGACCTAGCCTGTCCACTATTTTGAAAGTAAGTGTGTCATCTCTCTAAGTTCTGTACTAGTCATAGTCAGTCCTTTGAATAAGTCTGTCCAACAGCATCTGGTATGTAGGACATTCACGGTGATTAGGGTGCTTACAATTTGTTCCTGCTATTGCAGGGGATGCAAGTTTTAACTTTCTCTTTGCAATTTTCTGCTTTATGACCCTCCTTCCTGCATTGCCCACACACCATATCCTGCTTTGGGCAAAATTTGGCCATGTAGCTGAGGTCCCTGCATTTGTTGCATCTGGTAACTACAAGGTAGTCCTTCACTGACACACAGCTAAACTTCATGTAAATTCGTGTGTTCACCATTAGATCCCTGACTTTCAGAGAAACCTCAACCCCATGGTTCACCGTCCTTATTTCTCTTGGCCCAGTCTTGAATCTTGGTTCGAACCCCTCTTCAGAGTTTTTTCTGTCCATCCTATCCTCAAAGTTTTGACTATAAAAAGTCTCCTTCATTTCTTTTTTTGTCATTTCTGTAGGCACGCCAAAGATTGTTAGTAACAGTTTCTTTCTTCCTCGGTACCTCACATTTTAAATCCTCAATCTTAATAATGCTATATTTAATCTTATTTGTATCGTCCTCTGACTCGGTCTCTACCACTACCATCTTGCCTGCTGGTCGAATGGATCTGATTTTGATCCTCTCCTTGGATGGATCTATTTTCCCCATTACTCTTTGTTGGATTGCTTTGGCATCCTCCCCTTTATTAGATGATATGAAGACCCTACTCATCTTCCTCTCCTGTTCTCTCATAATTCTCTGGGCTGGAGCCAGAGACACTCCTAGGAATGTTTCCGCAGCAGCCATTTGGGTAAAGGTAGGCTTGGGTGTTATCTTCTCTTGGCTGTTTTTGAGCTCCTGACTCAATCTGCTATCCTCTATCTCTAGTTGGGCTATCCTCCCATCCTTGAACCAACCAACGTTAGCCCAATTTATGCACAACAGCCGATGGAGGAGAGAAACCTGCCTTTCCTATTAATGTGGAGTCAATATAGGCTAAAAATGAGCCAGACGACATATCAATCCAACACCAGGCAACTAGAAATTGACATATATTTTATGAAGCTATAGCCTAACCCTTCACCAGTTCTAAGCTGTGGTATCATCAGATCCTGAGCTACATGAGTGTTGTCAGCTAAGTTCATCCCAGCTCTTATGCTGTACCATTTTATATAAAACTGACTTTATTTTCAAGGCCTAATTAAGATTGCCATTGTCTATGTCATTGTCATTGTCAATGTGATATGTGTTGAGTAATGCACTGTCTAGCTCAGATAGGTAGAGTAGCCTGTGACATCAATGTATGAAGAATCAATCTCCTTCATTCACTTACATGCTGGTGGTAAATCGGTAGGAGAATAAAGATGATCTTCTTTTAATACCATCATATCCAGCATGATAAAGAGAGGAAGATGGGAGGGGCATCTCAATAAGGCTTAGAGATCTCTTTGTGACTCATCTACTACCCCTTGCTCTGTAGGAAATTATTCGAGTGATCCTCAAATTCAACCAAGAATCCAAACAGTCTAATTCACTCAGTTTGGGGACCAGTCAATTAAGATGGGTTACAGACCAATTATTCCTTCAAACAGTTGCCCCAATTGTTTTAAATATGTTGCATTTAAATCCATTAAGATATTTAAGTTAACATTTACCTGACTAAGATACACAATTGATTGTCTGCTTGATGTACTAAATGCCGCTTATGATCATCTATTACAATCCTCAAGTTGTATCAAGGCCTGGAGATGAATACAACTGCAGCTTGGTTGCATATCCAGAGTAGACAATGAATTATAGATGAAAGATTGAATAAATGTTAGATTGTGTATAGTCAGAACACCAAGCTAGAGTAGTCTTTGTGTTGAGCAGATATATTATTTTGTTGCAAGCTTGTCATGAAAGGAAAGTGTTGGTTTCTTTAACAATTCAGTTACTGATAACAGTTTCATTGAGTTGAATAAACATCATAGAGCTGTGAACCAGAGTATGATCTGTATTACTATATTGACCAATAATGTTTAAGTAATCCATTCTTCCTTATCTAAACTCAGGATGACTGTACTTGGAGCTTACCATTATGGCTCTGCCTTTCT